>BMAC01000418.1:649522-698712 GCA_014905375.1 Phtheirospermum japonicum | reverse complement strand
CACAAGACCATACAATTTCCACATTGTATACGACCAAAAGAAGTATGGAAAAAAGGTAAGAGAAAGAGAAACGTCCCTGTAATCGCGCTTGTGGTGAAGAGTCGAGCAACCAAAATTGTCCAAAGGGTTGCAAAGTCGAGGGAGCTTGAAATAAAAAAGAAACACACAAGAAAAAGATGAGATAAAAAGCTTGGGTTGCCTCCCAAGAATCGCTTGTTTAACGTCATTAGCTTGACGTAGTTGCGTCGTCTACGAAGGAGGCGGGTCGGTTAAAGTAGCGATTTCTTCAAAATGAATGACCCCCAGTCCTCCGAAATATGGCTTAACGCGATGGCTGTTAACTTGAAAGCTCTCATTGGTCTTCTCATTGACCAATCTCACCACTCCATAAGGCATAACGTCCTCAACTAGGAAGGGGCCGCTCCATCGCGACTTAAGTTTTCCAGGAAATAATCGAAGACAAGAATTATACAATAAAACTTTCATTCCAGCTCTAAGGTCTTTAGCAATGATCCTCTTGTTGTTGAATCTTGACTTTCTTCTTATAAATATCCGCATTCTCATAAGCATCGTTTCGTATCTCGTCAATCTCCTCAAATTGCAATCCACGTACAGTACCGGCTAGTGCTAAATCAAAGTTCACCACGCGTATTGCCCAGTAAGCTCGGTGCTCCATCTCAGCGGGAAGGTGGCACACCTTGCCATACACCATTCTATAAGGGGTAGCTCCCAAGACCGTCTTGTACGTCGTTCGGTACGCCCAAAGAGCGTCAATGAGTTTAGCCGACCAATCTTTACGGCTTGGCTAACCGGTCTTCTCGAGTATAGCCTTGATTTGTCTATTACTTGTTTCGAATTGGCCCGACATTTGAGGATGATACGCCGTGGCCACCTTATGTCTAATTCCATACTTTGTCATCAACTTCTCAAAAGATTTATTGCAGAAATGGCCCCTTCCGTCGCTAATGATGGCTCTCGGAACTCCAAAATGACTGAAGATATTCTCTTGAAGAAACTTGAGCACCACCTTGGCATCGCATGTTCTTGTTGGTATAGATTCGACCCATTTAGACACATAGCCGACGACGACCAAGATGTAGTCGTACCCAAAGGATGTCGGAAAAAGCCCCATGAAGTCGATTCCCCATACGTCAAATATCTCCACCACGAGGTTGCTATTTTGTGGCATTTCATTCCTCCTGCTGATGTTCCCCTTTCGTTGACAACGATCGCATGACTTACAAAATTCGTGAGCATATTTGAATAGCATCTTTAAAAGTGGGCCCACGTGATAAGGAACAAGAGGATCGTGAGTCGGCGGTGGAGCAAAAGATGGAGTAGTACAACTGGGTCCCACACAAGGAGGAATCAGGCCCGGGCTAGACATTTGAGCGATTTGAGCCTTCAACATTGCTATTTTCGTAATCAACTCAAACTCCCTAGATAATAAGGATGGAAACACCTCATGGGCATGTGATGGTGGAGGAGATTGTGGCTCTTCAAGAGTAAACCCCCCCCACAGAGGGTCTATTAAAGTCTCCCATAGTGCGGACGGGAGGTGCATCGGAGATCAAACCTCCAAAGTAATCATAAGCATCGAGAACTTGGGCATTAGTAGTGGCACCACTCGGGGCTTGATTGAAATTGAGAGGATGAGAATCGCCATACGGGCCAGGACTCCGATATCCACCACTCACATCTCCACTCGGAGTCATATTCGGCATAGGATTGAAATTATAACCGGGTGGGGCTCCATATGGGTCGGAATTTGGGCTCGGCGTATTCGAATAATATTGTGGAGCATCATAGCCAAACGGGCCGGAAGTCGAGGCTTGCCAGTTCGGATAGGAATATGGAGCTTGCATGTTCGGATAAGAATTTGGAGCTCCTTAACCACCCAATGAACCATTTACGCCCGAGAAACTATCAAACCCGACATGATTTGCACCATGCCCTCCCATGCCGGGAATGTATCCACCATAGCTATAAGCACCTTGCATACTAAACAAAAACGTCAAATAACAAAGCAATCTAAAAACACAATGAAGCTAAAACCAAATCGAAAGCCTTAACCAAGTCGAGTCGCAATGGCGCCATTTTGTTAGAAGAGTTTTAGTGGTGTTGAAATATATCAACGGGTTCTTGGCTTGGTATTATCAGAACTCGATTCGATTGAAGGGATCGATGTGTTTCAAGCTTTGGAAATAAAAGGAAAATGAAATAAAGCAATTAAACTAGCTAAACTACACTAGAAATTGAAATAGCAAGTTGGTCGGATGCCTCGGTCGTATGCCTTCAATGAAAATGGAAGCAAAATCGAAAATTTAGCAAAAACAAGAAATGTTTCACCAAGTGATCGAAGAATTCTTAGCACTCTAAGAAATCTTCTCCGCAATAGTACGGAGTCGATTGTAGAGCGATAAGTTTTCCCGAGTCGTGTCTCTCGAGGATAGATATTATCGGCGATCGGTGTTCTTACTTACTATCTTGTAAATCTAAATTAAACTAATCTACTCCTAAAAAAGCATTAAGTCATTGATTTGGTTTGAGTTTTTTATAGTTAATCAACTAAGACAAGAATTAAAAGAGATTTAAATGAAAATAATGAAAATGAGGGTTTAAGGTGTTCGGTTCGTCTCCACGATCAATCGGTTTTTGCCGAGCACTTAATCCACTACTCGGGGTTGTCAATCCCGAGCCTCAACAAAATTCGATTAATGGATCTAAACGAACCTAAACCCTAAACCTGTAGTTTCTAAACTAATTACATCAAATACAAATTAAAGCTTGCTTGAAAGTGATCAATTTTAATGACATTAATTAAACCTAATTAAAAACCTTAAATAAATTAGAACTACTAAATTCAAGAAGCTTGAAATTAAAGGAGAAGACATGGAGGGAAATTAAAAGCATTTGAAATTGAAATTGATTAAAAGAATTAAATTGAAAAGAAAGCCAAATCACCAAAGAGGAAAGTTTCATAAATCTTTCAAGAACCCAAGAGTTTGTTTAGACTAAAGAGGTAAAAAGCTTCAAACCAACATCCATGGAGTTTGAAAGAAAACAAAGGCAATAGGAATTGAATTGCAAAAACAAGAAAAACTAAATCTAACAACATACCCTAAGCAAATTCAAATAACAAACACAACACAAAAACATGAACAATAAATCAATAACTAAGCACAAAAGTAAAGGGAAAGAAAACTACCAATTTCATTGAACACCAAAGCTTCAAAACTTGATTACATCCACAAGAGAAAATCCAAGTCTTCAATACAACAAGGAGCAACAAGTATAGGAGATTGTCACCCTCTCCAACACTTTCCAACTTAAACTAACCTAATTAAACTAACTACTAAGCTAACTAAACTACATAAGCTAAGAATTAAGCTAGGATTTTAAATTGCAAGAGAAAGGAAATGCTCGGAGGAGATGGAACTAGGTTCAAGACCACCAAGGAGAGTTGTTTTTTTGTGAATAGTGGGTGGGAATCATATATGAGTAGATAAGGGGCAAAATGGTCTCTTTTTTTTCACCAAAATCACACATCCTCAGCATTTCAGTCGATCGACTGGAAGTCAGTCGATCGACTAACTTGTTCAAACGCCCCAAACTTTCTGCCGAGCAGTCGATCGACTAACAAAAACATGGAATCAGCCATCAATGTCTTCATATGAAATCTAGCCCTTCCTCTTGTCTTTCATTTGGAGTTTGATTTGTATTGTTTGGAATTTTCCTCCTAGAGTTATGGGCTCCGCACCAAAATCTGCCACAAGCGAGGCCACGGCGAACCGTCTCCACTTAAAGCTGCTTTTTACCCTTCTTAAACTCAGAATTTGAGATTGTTGTAAACACAAGAGTTTTAGACATTTCTCTCAGATTTCCAATGATATAAGTTGGAGGAAAATGGCACAAGTGGTTTTGGAGTTATGCTTGCATTACGACAACTGAGATATCCACTGAGCGAATGCATGAGGTGACAATGAAAATGGCAACATTTCTCGTCATTTCCGGTCGATCCTCGCACCAAAGACATGTCGTGGATTGGCAATGAGTGTCTCGGGTTTGAATCATCTTCCGACCTCTTCGTGGGCTCACTTTGACCAATGTTGACCTTCAAAACAAAAACTAATAAAAAAAACTAAGAAAATATAAGAAAAACTACTAAAAACAAAGAAACACTACAAAACCTAAAACTAACAAAATAGGCCAAAAAGACTCCTAATACCCACAAATGCAAGCAAAACACATGCAAACACAACACAAAAATGTAACAAAAATACTTACAAAAAAGTACAAATCACCAAGTACAAGCATGCAAGCTCAAGGTATAACAATGCATAAAAACTCAAATAATGCAAATAAGCAATAATTGAAAGCATGAATAGATAAAGCAATGAAAATAGATGAGAAATTTTAATACTTTATGAAATATAACAAGCAACAAAGCATAGATCTAGGACTAAGCATGAAACAAAGCAAGAAAATTAAATTGCAAATAAAGCATGTGAAAAACTCAAAATCAAGACGATCCAAGACCCGATCTATGATCAAGACGTGTCACTTATCTAGATTCTATAGCCAATTCTTAAGACCTAACATGAATTCAAGGTGCTTAGACAAAAAGTATAAAAATTCCATAGCCAATTCACAAGATCAAGCAACAATTCTAATAGCTAAGGCAAAAGGCATAAAATAAATGAAGAACAAAGCATGAAATTAAGAGAAAGTTTACTAGAATTAAAAGGAGAATCCAAAAGTTTGATTGAAATTGCAAGAAATTAAAAACCCAAGGGAGTACTTGGACTCATCTTGAGCTTACAAACCCAAGGCAAAAAGCTTGAAAATTTAGTCTAAGAGCTAGAGAGAATAAATCCCAACCCCAAGCTTGGGTTGGGAGGAGGTAGTCCTTTTTCTACTGAAAGGAGTATACCTATTTATACAAGCTAATTAGGGGTAAATGGGTCAATTATGTCATATGAGCTTGGGTTTCCATGTGTTTGACCAGTTTGACCCGAAATGGTCCACGTTGGCAAGTTTTGGCTCGGTTTGGTTTGAGTTGGCTCGAGGGAATTACGGTTCGGGGTGATCGGCCGAAAATGGCGCGCATGGCTCGGTAGTGCTCGACAGGTCTCAGCGGCATAGCTCGGCAGTGCTCGGTAGGATCGACGCACACAGAGAGTTAGCGTCGACCCCGCGTCGAGCGACCTGCATGGTCTCTCGGCAGGCATCAGTAGGCATCGGTCTCGCGTCAGCCGATAGGTCTTGGCAGCTGTGCGGTGTCATGCTCGGCTCGCGTCAGCTCGGTTCGATTTTCGGGCCTCGATGCCTTCACCTATAAAATAGGAATTTAAACCATAAATAACTATGATTTACCACAATCCTCAAGTTAATCGAACCATTTAACCAAATTAAATATAAAATTAACAAGAAACACAAAAAACAATAAAATAAGAAAAAAAACCTAAAAACCTAACGAAAAAGGACTAAACTACTAGAACCGAACCTAAACCCTAACTAAAAACACAAGGAAAATGCAACAATTACATGCAAAACAAGGACCTTGAAAGCAGTCTTTTGTCCTCCAAAGTGGTCGCCGCATTGCTGATCATGACAAAATGATAATATACTATGTTGTTCGTCCTCGAGAATACATCTCCGAATTACGCCATCCTTCCCGAATCAGAAAAGGAACGGGTCTTCCCAAAAGAGATTCCTGCAAGTAGAAAGAAATCTCTTCCGTTCTTGGAAGGATAAATCGGCCCTCACATGGCCACAAGCAAGATAATTAGCGATATCAGCAAACCAAGGGGTGGGGTGCGAAGAGACAGCATAAGTAGTTTCATAAGGAAATGCATAATTTATAAGACCCTGTTCGTTCACATTTCCCCCTACGTCTAAGCGTGATAAATGATCGGCCACCACATTCTCACAACCTTTTCTATCTTTTATCTCAACGTCAAACTATTGAAGCAAAATTATCCAACGGATCAAACGCGGTTTACTTTGAGGTTTATTAAAAAGGTAACGAAGAGCTGCATGTTCGCTATGGACAATAACTCGAGAACCAATTATGTAAGGACAAAAATCTTCCAACAAAGTTACCACGGCAAGAAGTTCTTTTTCGGTGGTGGTGTAGTTCTTTTGAGCTTCGTTTAACATTAGACTCGAATAACAAATAACACGGAGGAGACCATCCACCCTTTGTCCCAAAACGGCCCCCACGGCATCGTTAGATGCATCACACATAATTTGAAAAGGAAGGGACCAATTTGGAGTAACGACCACCGGTGTCGTGGTCAATTCTTCTTTAAGCAAGTTAAAAGCTTTTAAACACGACTCATCAAAAACAAACGGCACATCGAGACTAAGTAAATGACACAACGGGCGACTATGTTTGAAAAATCTTTAATAAAGCGCCTGTAAAATCCCGCGTGTCCTAAAAAACTTCGAATGCCTTTAACGTTCGTGGGAGGTGGTAGACTCTCTATAATATCAATTTTAGCTTTATCAAACTCTAAGTCCCGTTTAGACACAACATGACCAAGAACAATACCATTCGTCACCATAAAATGACTCTTTTCCCAACTCAATGTCAAATTACTCTCAATGCATCATTCAAGGACTTTAGACAAATTATTAAGACAAGAGTCAAAGGAAGAGCCAAATACCGAGAAATCATCCATGAAAACCTCAAGGAAGTCGTCGATCATGTCAGTGAAGATGGAAAACATACAACGTTGGAAGGTTGCCGGCGCATTACATAGGCCGAACGGCATCCTTCGGAATGCGAATGTCCCGAACGGACAAGTGAATGTTGTTTTATTCTGATCCTCGAGGGCTATTGCCACTTGGTAATATCCAGATATGCCATCAAGGAAGCAATAGTACTCGTGCCCGGCTAATATATCGAGCAACTGATCGATGAAAGGGAGCGGAAAATGACCCTTCTTTGTTGCGGCGTTCAGCTTCTTGTAGTCGATACAAATGTGCCACCCAGTAGTCAACTCAACGATCTTTTTGGTGTTCTCTGAAGATGCCTGCGACACTCCCACCTCATGAATGGCTACTCTCTTTGGTTGCGAGCTCTTTTGTTGAGAATTGTAACTTATCAACTCGTAGATGTCCCAAACTTCTGTGCCAGTTCGCGATCCAATATCCCCTCCTGCTGCATTGTCAACCATGTATTGAAATGTGTGTTCAAGCCCATCGTATAAGAATTATCTGACAAGTTCAGGTGGGTAGTGATGATGTGGAGATTGCGCCAAAAGTCCTTTGAAATGCTCCCATGCTTCGTGGAATGTTTCCCATCCGTTTGGTTGAACGAAGCTATCTTTATTCGAAGGTGAGCTGTCATTTAGTTTGAATAGTACTTTGCCATAAAACGGTCGTACACCATGTCCCAGTTTGTGAGAGAGTCGGGCTCTAATGATAAGATTCAAGTTTCTGCCCGATCCTTCAGAGTGTACGGAAAACATCCCATCTTCAACTGTTCTTCTCGAAGGCCTTGGAGCGGGAATGTTTGAGTAACCGAGTAGAGTTTTCGCATGAAGTTAATAGGGTCTTCGTTCGGTAACCCATAGAAAGAGGTCAGTAGATTGAAGTGAGTCGGTTTGAGCTCATAATCTCGGGCTGCAGGGCCCAGGCAGATGGATGACGTAGCCGGGCCGATTACGGGGCGAGCAAATTCGTGCATGCGGGCTGGCTGAAGCTCTTGCTGCTGGTGATAATCATTAGGTGGAATATATGGCCTTTGCTCTTGATAAAAGTATGGAGGAGGTTGATTATAGAATGGCGGCTACTATTGAATGTATTGTGGATGATTATAAGGTTGATGGTTGTGAAGCTCCTGATTTGGGTTGGCGGGCGGTGGTTGTATGATAGGTGGATTTGGGTCCTCGTTTTGGTTCAGCCCACCATTTTGTTCAATTAGATCATTCGGAGGGATTGGAGGTGTCCCGGTAGAATCCATTGGTGACTCGTTTGCCGTGTTTTCTTGAGAATTCTCACAACAATTTCGGTTGACTTTGGCTCTCGCTCTAGTAATCCTATTAATGTTGTCATTGAACGGAAAGAGTTCTCCACCCAAAGAACTACGCCTTCGCATACACTAAACAATCGATAAAATGATTCGAGATAAAGAACAGAATTTAAAATAAACTAAATAAACTAAGCACGAACAAACATTGTTAAAACCTATTTCAATTCCCCGGCAACGACGCCAAAATTTTGATCCGAACTTTTTACACCTATTTTTTTCTATTTAAAATAAAAATCTCGTCCACAAGAGAATGGAGCAATTTTAGGTATTAAGTTGGGCACGAGTCGATCTCTCAAGGACTGAAATTCAGAATTTTCAATGTTTGTTTAATCACGATAATTAAAACACACGATCACGTTTTTTTGATTTTGATTTTTATTTTTTTGAAAAGTACATGCTACGAATTAAAAACGCAAGAACTTGAATTTAAAAACTGAATTATATAATCCTAAATTATTACTAAACTTGAAAGCATATAATTAACTAAATTAAAAACCCTAATTTAATTACTAATTAATTAATTAATTAAAAACTCAATTAAAATTCAACTCAAGGCAATAATGCAATAATAAACTTCAAAACGCAACAACATGTATATTCATAAACTCAACCAATTAATCCTAAACGAATCTAAAAAACATGCATGAAAATTAACGAGAACAAATTCAACGATAACTTGCACTTAAGAACGAAGTAAAACATGAAAACTATATCGCATGAATATCAAATTCCAATCCAAGTCTCCAACATCCAAACATAAACCAAAAAAACTGAATAAAAACAGAGAATTAAAATCATATAAGGTTCAGCGAATTTCAGATCCAAAGACGAACGTAAAAACACGAACATGAAAATAATATCCTAAATATGAAAACTATGACGAAAGCTTGAAAAACATGAAAAAGGAATAGAAAACTTATTAAAGGTAGTAGATGCAGTAAGTTCTTCAAGTTCTCCACAAAAACACGCTGAAAAAAGGACGAAAATGGGTTGGCGACGTCGAACGGGCTCCGGAACGCGTTTTCGTCGAATCCTTGATCTCCTCGTCAATCTTCGCGTTCGGATGTTAAAATCCAAATCTAAACCCTAGGATTATGTTTTTGGTAAGTTTTTAGGGTTAGAAGTATGCCTGAAACTTGGATTATAGGTGGGTATTTATAGATTTTCGATTTCTTGAACAACAAGTTTGGAAAGTTGGTTCTTGGCCCGTTAGCGGTAGCGTTAACGGTAAGGTAGAGGTAGCGTAACCGTTATAGATAGCCGTAACTACTAGCTGTAGTAGCTATCGCTATTTATTCAATTCTGCACTTCCACAACGGTTCTCGGTAGCGGTAATCGTTATAGATAGCTAGCGGTACTAGCTATCGCTAGTGCACCGTTAGCTTCTCTTCCTTCAATGATTCTATAACGGTTCCAGTAGTGATAACCGTTATAGATAATCGATAGCTTCAAATTTCCTTTAAATTTTCGCTGTAAAGCTCGTTTTCATCTTCTCGTGTCAATCATTCAACTCAAGCTTCCTTAAATGCTTCCTTTTGCTGGTCGTTTTACTACTGATAAAGAAAACTAAACACAATTAAGCTGCATCTTACGAAATAAAGCACAAAATATAATTAACGGAATAAAAATAAGAAATACTAAAAAAAGAAATATATGAAGAAAAGAAACCTAAAAACCCATTAAAACACACAAAACAAAATGCAAAAACATATGAAAAACATACACAAAATTAAACAAATCAACCCCATGCAACATAAATTGATATCAAAGCTATTAGGGTATGACTATGATATTTAGTATAAGAAGGGTATAGAAAATAAGGTGGCTTATGCCTTGTCCAGACAAGCACTCACTCAGGAGTTTTGTTAAGATATTTCCATTGTCACACCATCATGGATCAAACAAGTAGCTTCCAGCTACCCAGACGATCCTTTCTTTGCCAAGATCTTATTGGAAAAGTCCCTGGATACACAATCATATCCAGAATTTGACCTCCAAGGGGAAATCATCAAGCATAAGGAGTTGATTTTAGTAGTGGTAGATAATCTCACCAAGTATGGGCATTTCATGGCTCTATCTCATCCCTATACAACATCTACAGTTGCTAAGCTGTTCCTGGATTCTATCTATAAGCTACATCGGCAACCCCTACACATTGTCACTGACAGAGACAAGGTCTTTACTAACACATTCTGGAAGGAGCTTTTTAAAGCAATAAGCACCCAACTGGACTTCACATCTGCCTATCACCCACAACCAGATGAACAAACTAAGAGACCAAACCAATGCCTCGAGAATTACCTCAGGTGCATGGTCCATCAAAACCCTAAACAGTGGGCTAAGTGGTTACCCTTGGCAGAGTTTTGGTACAACACAAACTACCATATTAGCTTAAAAGCTACCCCATTAATGGCCCTATATGGTTACCAACTCCCCATCTCTTTCATGGAGACACATATCATTACGCAGAATCAAGATGCAGCAGATTTTATTCAATAGAGACAGATAATTACACATGAACTTAGGCAAAAATCACAGCAAGCACAGTAGCGCATGAAATTCTATGCTAATAAACAAAGAAAGGAAAGACATTTTGATATAGGGGAATGGGTGTATCTAAAACTTCAACCTTTCAGACAACATACTATTGCACTCTGAAAAAGCCTAAAGCTATCATCAAGATTTTATGGTCCTTTTCAGATTACTGAAAGAATTGGGGAGTTCGCTTACCGGTTTTAATTCCCAGCAGATGCCCAAATTCATCCGGTCTTTCACATCTCCCTACTCAAGAAAAGGCTGAGCCCCACCAAATATCCACCTCCTAGGCAAGATCTTCCGGTTGTAGATGATGAAGGCGAGTTCGAAATCACTCCAGATGAGTCAATTGGCCAGAGGTTTGTACGTTGAAAAAAAGGAGAAGTATGTCAGTTTTTAATTAACTGGTGTAACGGGGAAAGGGAACAATATACATGGGAAGATGAGAAGTACTTGCGTAGTCTTTTTCCAAATTTTAATCATTGGGGACAATGATCTTCAATGGCAGGCGGTATTGTCATAGATCAGGAATCGTGCTCGGCGAAATCGAGGGTTAGGGAACATAGCGGAATTGGGGAAGAAGAAGATAAAATGGGTTATGTTCTTGGAGGGGGAGAAAAGGGGCAAGATGGGTCTGGATCGGGCGTATCCATATGAATAAGGAGCATATCTCTTTGGAACCCGGACACATGGCGTGATCTAAATGACGAAAACCATTCAAATGATTTAATCTTAGCAGTCCATTTGTTATGTTTTTATTTGTGATGTTTGTTATGCTTTTTCCAGTTTGTGCGGATCAATTAGGGTGATCAACTGGTCCCCTCCTTGTGGGTATTTATGTATGAAGAAAATGACAAGAAAAATATATCAGGAAAATTACATTTTCTTCTACTTACTCTCTTCCTCCCCTAGCAACTCTCCACTGCTTCTCTCTATCTCCCTATCACTTAATCTCAGAATACAATTCCTACATTCCAAAATTATACCACACAAGTATACCTAATGGGTGCTTTCAATTATTTCTAGTCTAAGCTCCATTAACAACTAAGAAAAAAGTAGAAAAGAAAAGAAACTGGGTTTCTGCAAATTAAGTTGATGCCTTTAAACTCTGATATATACATCAAAGAATAAACAGAGTGCTCAAATATTTGGTTTCTTTTTTTCACTAATAAAGTTGGAGTCTTTTTCAGGAGAGCAGGGTGAAAAAAATAAAACATCATGCAATTGGGATTTGGAGTGTTTTGTTATCTGGTTGATCGTTTGTAGCCGCGTTTAAGGGTAATGGGCTCTTATATTGCTGGTGAAATTGTTCTTTCTTGCGTGGATGTTCTTTGTTTTGGTAAGAAGAAAATCATGCTTTTTCGCATTTAATATTCTTATTTTTTGAATTTTTTTTTGTGTATGAGGCATATAATATTCAAATCCGTCTATGGTTATTTGGTGAATTATCCGTGAGTATCTCAGTCTTATTCAAATCTGTCTATGGTTATAAAATATTTCAGTTGAAACTACTCTTGTTGTTCAGTCTTATTACAGAAAAAAAACACAATTTCATTGAAAATTGGTAAGAATCTCTTGGCATTTGTTTTGATTTTACAAGTTGAGCTTCGTGATTTGTATGAAAAGGTTGCTCGAAGCTTGTGAATATTGTTATAGTAAGTGCTTGATGTATCTATTTTGTGAGGATCATTATGCATTTTACTACTTTGCTATGGTACCTTTCGTATATGTGTAGAATGTTGATATCATTATTATGTAAAAGAATGTAGATATCAATTATATCTTGCAAATAGATATCATTATCATATCCTGAGCCTACCGAGCATATATTTCTATCAACAATGGAGTGTAAATATTAGCTCAGATTTGAAAGAATCAAATAAGATTGAGAATAAATCAATTGTGATGATAAAGAATCAACTAAGAATTGGAAATGTGAATTGCAAGAAAAAAAAGAAGGAGAAACTCCCCATCAATATCATTATGTATAACCAATTAAATGGTTATTAGTTACCTCCGATATTTAGCAAAAATGCAAAATATTATAGCTTTATTGAAAGATAACAAGGCCTTTTTATGATTAGGCTAAACATCATGGGTGGCTTTCATATTTTTACTATAAACACTATTTACTTTTAATAATGTTTCTAAATCATATTTTACATAGTTTTAACTACATAAGTAATCTATGCAAAGTGTCACCTAACATATATATGCAATTATATATGTATAAGTTTTTTTGCTAAAAATTATTGCCTTTTTAATTTATGTCTTGCTTAATAATTTTTAATTTAATATTATTATATTGTGTTACATAATTTGTTGGTTAATAGTAACATAAAATTTCAAAATTACTGCAAATTTTTGTATTGTTTTCTATATGATATTTAAACTTTGTCTATAGTAACAGCCTTTTCAAGTAAGATTAGTGTTGCCTTTTCTAATAGCTAGATTGTATGACATAGCCCTTTCATAACAAAGAGCAAATTTCATATAGCGTAGCTCGATTGTATCTCAATTATGATACATAACCATTTTAATACGTTTATTTATTTTTAGATATTTTTTAACTGTTAATTAGTTACTAAGTATTATAAAGAATCAACATAGTTATGGACCGAGAAGCTGCAAAGTAATCAAGATTAATAAGAAAGTATTTTCTTCAGAATAAGCGCTTAGCCGGTAATTATCTCATTTTATCTTGAATCTTATTTAAAAAAATTCATTATTTATATATACGAAAGTTGCAATCATAATATTTATCTTCTAATTTTCAAACCCATAAAATATGATTCTATATTTACGTTCACAGTTTCAAGGTCGCATCAGCACACACGGACTACTTTATCAGAAGTGACAAACTGTGAGATTTTTTTTAATATATTACATTTATGTAGCAGTGTCTATCATGAAATTATATTTATGGTGACAATGTGTTATATTAATAGTATCTAGATTACTAAAGTTTATATTTATTTATTTGCCGCACTATATAATATTGCTCTTTAAATCTTAATAATAGAAGTAGTAATCACGGGAGTCTTATTGATATATAAATAATTATTTTCTCAATTTTGAAAAAATATATATATCTACAATTGAAAATATGTATTTTTTTAAATTATTTTTTATATGCAGTATTTATTTAGTAATTCTATAATACATATTGTTTTGGTCTAAAAGCTCATACTAAGGAAAGGCAATTTTGCAGGAGAAAAGAAAAAAACCGTATTCAGTTAGCTCCATGTATAATTGGTTTTGAAATTATTTTTGCAACCTATTTGATGTTAAATGGAAGTAATTTTTTTTTTTTTTAATTCTATAAACTCTTAATTAAAAGATTACCTCTCATATATTAATTTTTTTTTGAGAATATTCTATATATGTAGGAGTTGATCAATGTTTGAAGGTTGGATCAGAAAACTTGGGGAATACAATTCGAAGGAAAAGAAAAAAAAAAATCGTTCAGGTATTATTAGTTTTATTAGATATGCTATAGTAGTCATACTTAATTAACCTTTTGACAAATATATATATTCTTTATAGTTATGTTGAAGGAGTAACACTAAAAAAATTAAAATGTTGTTATATTTCTTAACATATTGAATCAATCATTGTCAAATTTTTTTTTATGTTAATTATAATTTCAATATATTGTTATCGTCCAAAACAATTTTTTTTTCTTTCACATTTTGTAGATGAGGGATGTTCAGGTGGATCATACACTAATGCCTCAAACTCAGAAGGTAATAATATTCTCCATTTGGAAACTTCATTAATCTATAAATATCTTGTCTTAATTTTTTAAATTTAATTTTGTGCAGAATATTTTGATCATGGAGATCCAATTTATAAGTGTGAGTTTTGCGAGACAATAATGTGGTATAACGAACGAAACTTGAAGTATAGAGAACTAGAAGATCCATCCTTTTCACTTTGTTGTCATAAAGGAACAATTTAGTTACAATTATTGACAGATCCTCCTACAATTATTAAGCATTTATTGTCTTTAGAAGACCCAAGGAGTAATAAATTTCTAGATAATATTCGAGTATACAACAACATGTTTAATTTTACTTCAATGGGTGGTAAATTAGACACTTCCATAAACAAAGGTCGTGGCCCATACATTTTCAAATTAAAGGGTACAAATTATCACCGAATGGGAAGCTTACTGCCGAAGTCTGGATGTTCACCTAAGTTTTCACAATTATATATATATGACACCCAGAATGAGGTGCAGAACAAGGTGAAAGCTTTGAGGTATTAACTCCGATCTTAATTACTCCAATAATGTTATTTATAATAATAATTTACATTATTTAATGTTCTTAGTTTACATTTCTATTGATTTAAATAATTGATGTGTGTATATTATATTAAATTTGCAATAAAAATACGAGGCCTAAAAATCTGGCTTAGATATCAGCATTATTAATGACCTGGAGGCTATGATGGATGAGAACAATCCTTTAGTTCAATCTTTCAGAATGGCAAGAGAAAGGCTTGAAGATGATGAGGTTATTAGTAATTTTAAACTGAAGCTAATAGGTGGTAGGAATTATGATGGTCGGAAGAACAACTTACCTACGACAACTGAGGTGGCAGCTCTTATTCCTAGTGATTTTGATGAGTCATTTGATAGAAGAGACATCGTTATAGAGACTCATTCTGGTTATTTGAGACGTATTAGCGAGCTTCATCCTTCGTATCTTCCTTTGCAATATCCTTTACTTTTCCCTTGTGGTGAAGATGGTTATAGTGTTGGTATAAAACACAGTGACGCATCATCAAGTAAATCCAGCAAACACAACACTTTAACCATTAGAGAATCTTTTGCATTCCGAATTCAAGAACGAGAAAAAGAAAGCAAAAATCTCTTATTATCTCGAAGACTTTTTCAGCAGTCGGTGGTAGATGGTTACACAAAGGTTGAGTATGAAAGAATATCGTTCATTAGGCATAATCAGTCAAAGTTAAGGTCGGCCACATATTAAAATCTGACCAATGCTGTGAAAAGAGGCGAGACAACTCCATCGTTAACTGGTCAGAGAGTATTAATGTCGTCATCATTCACTGGAGGACCAAGATATATGTTTCAGATTATCAGGATGCAATGGCAATTTGCAAGTGGTTTGGCTATCCAAACTTATTTATTACAATTACTTGCAATCCAAAGTGGCCAGAAATCACTTAGATATCTTGATAGGAGAGGATTGAAATCGGAGGATAGGCCTGATATTGTTTGTCGAGTATTTAAAATGAAACTAAATCAGATTATCCGAGATATGAAGAATAATAAATTATTCGGCAAAATTCGAGCAGGTAACAAATAAATCTATATGAATTATTGATTCACATGAATTTATCTTGATTTTTATATATATTTAGGTAGAGTTTTAGTTAGATTTGTAATTAATTTCGGTATGGGTTGGACAGATTGAGCATATTTTCATATTTATGTATCCCCGACTTATTGTACCATGTTTTATGTTTATTTCAGGAATTTTGAAGTATTTTGGTCTTGAGAAGGATGAGTGTGGGCTTTCAAGTGGAGTTTTAATGAGATCAGGCCTCGATTTGATGTATTACCACTGACACTGGGTCTGTTAATACACACTGGGTTATCCAGTGCCACCACAATTTTGGGAATTTAGAGCCCTCGGCCCATAAAACGAATAAACCCACTTCCATGCCATTAAAAGGAGAAGCTCCTAGTAGCTAGAAGTAGCGCTCAGCACCCGGAATTCTCCTTTTTCTTTTCTCGAACCTCTTGGATTGACAATCTAAGAGTGTTCTTTGTTTTCTTTCTTCTACTTCTCCGTTTCAAAACCTAGTTTCTTAGCTTTAGTTGACCTTAGATTAATTACTTAGTAGTTCTTAGTTTAATTTCTCTATTGGACGATGTTACTTCTCTTAGTTAATTAGTAAGTTTTCAATTTCCTTGCTTTATTAGTTTAATAGATCTTATTAGAATAATTATTCTTCAAAAACTCCCCATTGATGCTTCTTCAAGCTTTTCATGATGAATCGTGTTCTTGGTTGTTTTGGGGTTGTGATATTGAGATTGTTGATGATTTTTGGCTAGATCTTATGGGTCTAGTGCCTATAATCATTTAGAACCATCAATTGGGATTGTTGGGTACTTAATCGACAAGTTGAGATTGACAACCCTAGCTCGTAGGTAAGGTGTTCGATGAAATGCCCAAATGGTCGTGGAGATGATTCTAGAGCCCTAGACCCTAGTTTTCTTAAATCTTTTCAAAGCCTTTGGTTTCATTGATCGTCGTTTATATCAATGTCTTGAATCCGAGTGTTATATTAGCTTTTCGTTATTTTCTTATTCGTGAAAATAAACACAAAGAGAGACTCTGATTATTTTTCCTCGAGAGATTCGACTCGGTTCAACTTGCCAACCTACAAGTGAACTCGTACTCTTGCAAGTGAACTTTTTAAACTTGACAAACTTATATTTAAAAAGTAGGTACGAAAAGTTTGAATCAATTACACATACAGACAGGGGCACACACATAAATATAAACACGCATTATGTTAGTTCTAGGGCTCATATGATTTTGTTATTTATAATTCTTAATCAATATTTGAAAAACAGTAGTTAATTAACTGCACTATATGATTTAACCATCCTTCTATACTAAGTTTCTCAATTTATTTTTATGTGAATATATTTACAGTATACTATTTTGGTATTATTCTATTATGATGTTTTCTTCTTCTTGTTTATTACAGTAATGTACACTGTAAATTTTCAAAAGCGGGGTCTGTCTCATGCTCACATTCTTTTATTTCTTCATCGTGACAACAAGATTCACAATGCCGAAGATGTCGATCGAATAATTTCAGCTGAAATCCCTAAAAAGGAAATCTCTCCAAAATTGTATGAATTGGTTGCTCAACACATAATCCATGGTTCTAGTGTATCTTCTAATTCTGAAAGAGCATGCATGGTTAATGGAAATTGCACTAAACACTTTCCTAAAAAATATTTTGAAATGAATACTGTTGATGATGATGGATATCCATTATATAGAAGAAGAGATTCAGGTAGTACAGTTCATATAAATGGAGTTATTTTGGATAACAGATATGTTGTTCCTCACACTCCAAGGCTACTGATGAGATATGAAGCTCAAATAAATGTTGAATGGTGCAACCAGATAGGGTCTATTAAGTACCTATTTAAGTGTATTAGTAAAGGTAATGATCGTGTAACTACAACCATTACAGAAACAGATGGTGCTGAAGTTGGTGAGGAACCAATTTATGAGACCAAAAATTACTACAACTGCCGATATATATCCCCTTGCGAAGCTGTTTGGCGTATCTTTTCATTTGACATTCATTACAGTTATCCTTCGATACAAAGATTATATTTTCATTTAGAAGGTGAACAAAATATAATGTTTAATGATGAAGATCACCTTGATAATGTGATTGTAAAACAAAGCAATAGAGAATCAATGTTCTTGGCCTGGATAGAGTCTAACAAAAAGCATCCTGATGGTAGAGGTTTCCTTTATGTTAAATATCCCATAAAATCTGTTTGGCAATCAGAACCGTGTGTTTAGACTAGAAGAAAAGGAGGATTCACAATAGGAATGTTAGATTACGTTCCTCCTCGATGTGGAGAATCACATTACTTATCAATTATGCTACATCATATCCCAGGTGCATCTTGCCATGAAGATGTGCGAACTATAAAGAAAGTTGTCTACAAGACTTTCAAGGAAGCATGTTAGTCTTTAGGTCTATTAGATGATGATAAAGAATACATTGATGCAATAATAGAGGCGAGTTATTGGGGTTCCCCACATTTTCTTAGAAGATTATTTGTGTCATTATTAATTTCTGGAAGTGTTACGCGTCCAGAATTTGTTTGGGAGAAAACGTGGGAAAAAATGGCGGATGACATCCTCACAAGACAACGTAGACTTTTCCAAATTGATGGTAATAATTTCGTTATGTTTTTCAATGTATTTTATATATATTTATGAAACGGATTCCATTTCAACCAAAAAATAATTAGTTCAATAAAAAATATTATTGTGAATTACTAATACACACACACATACACACAAATATAATATTAAATAACTCAGCATGTAATATGTTTTATTTATTTGTCTTGAACATATTAAATCATAGGTTGTGGATACCATAAATCATGTTTAAAAAATAATTATATTAAAATTTTAATTTTTTATGCAAATTTACAACTTATTGATGATCAGTTGATAACTTATACGTTGATTAAAGTGGAAAAGTTGTTGCATTGTAATGGGAAGTCTCTTAAGAATTATTGCGGCATGCCTATTCCAAATGATGTGTTGATGGTGGAAGGAAACAATAAACTTATGCAATAGGAACTTCAATTCGAAAGATCAGTTATGGAGAATGAACTTCGTAAATTGTCTTCTTCTTTAATAAATGAACAAAGTTGTTTATATGAAGAAATCTTAAGTGCGGCTATAAATGAGAAAGGTGGAGTTTATTTTGTTTATGGGTATGGTGGAACGAGAAATACATTTATATGGAGAACTCTATCTGCTGCATTGTGGTCCAAAGGAGAAATTGTATTGAATGTTGCTTCCAGTGCTGTGGCAGCACTTCTGCTACCATTAGGAAGAATCGCACATTTCACGTTTTGGAATACCTATTAATATTCAAGAAAAATAATTTTGTACATTTACACCTGGAACTGAGTTAGCCGCACTTATCATGAAGGCAAAATTGATCATATGGGATGAGGCCCTAATGATGAACATATATTTCTTTGAAGTTTTAGATCATAGCTTGAAACTTGTCATGGGAGTTGGTGAAAATGGTGTACCATTTGGAGGGAGAGTTGTCGTTCTTGGAGGAGACTTCAGACAAATATTACCGGTTGTACCAAGGGGTAGTAGAGAAGATATTGTCTAGTCGAGTATCTGTTCTTCAAAACTTTGGGACCACGTAAAGGTGTTACGATTGACATAGAATATGAGATTAACTGTTAGACAATTAATGTCATATTCAAATCAACAGGAAATTAAAGATTTCTTTGAGTGGATGCTTAAAATTGGAGATGGCAATGTTGGCGAGGAAGTTGATGGGAAAACTTTAATTGATATCCTCGAGGATATGTTGATTAAAGAGACGGATAATCATCTAACATCTATCGTTGAAAGCACATATCCTTCAATTGATTACACGTTCAATGAAACTTCATTTTTTGAAGAGAGGGCAGTACTTGCACCAACAAATAATATTGTTGAATCAGTGAACGACCATGTTATGTCTCTAATTTCAGTGGGAGAGCGAATATATCTCAGTGACAAACCCATCAAATCAGAATGATGCATATACAACAAATTTTTTGAACACGTTGAAGTGTTTTGGAATACCAAACCATGTGTTGAAATTGAAAATTAGAGTTCCGGTCATGTTAATTCTCAATATGGATCAATCTGCGAGTTTGTATAATGGCACCAGGTTGATTATTACACAACTTGACAACCATATTATCGAAGCTAATATTCTTTCAGGAAAGAAAATAGGCATGAAAGTATTTATTCCACGGATGGTCCTAAGCCCCTCGGACAGTCGATTGCCCTTCAAGTTCCAACGACGACAATTTCCACTTATTGTTTCTTTTGCCATGAAAATAAATAAGAGTCAAGTACAAACCTTATCACATGTTGGATTATATTTACCTAAACCAGTTTTTAGTCATAAACAAATTTATGTAAAAAGTAGAAAATGATTAAAAATACTATGTTTTGACAAGTACGGTAATATTTATAAATAAGGTTAATAATGTAGTTTATAAAAAAAGAATTTAGCATGTAAATTATATGATGTGTTTCAATTTATTGTTATATATGTTTTTTCTTAAAATTTCTAGTATTATTTAAATATTCAATAATGTAATGTATATATATATATATGAATACTGTTTTTTATATATATCCGTATTATACACATGTATTGAGCTAATATTTTATTAAAATAATCTCAAATTTATAATATGGGGTGAATTTATAAAATTTTGGTGACCATTTTCTCAAATTTAGCCGTATCATTTTTCGCCCATCCGGCTGCAACAAGAATCGTGTTCCTTCACCGTTGAGTGCCCAACATAGTCCACACTCGAGAGTATAGTCGCTATCTATCATCGAATTCAATCCGTTTTCGTTCGTTCCTTCGATTAAGGGGGAAAAAGAAAAAAAGAAAATAAAAGGCTTTCTCATTTCGGAGAAACACACCGCCGCAAAAAACACCGTAGTGACCGGCGGTGGCGTTGCGATGGAGAATATGAGAGCCACCAAATCACAGGAAGAGCAGTGGATGGTTCAGGATCAAGTTTTTCGAATTTACGATCTTGTCTGCCAGCTCCCTCCCCATGCTCAATCCGTCAAGTTAGCTCCCTACTATTCACTACAATTAGGGTTCTATCCCGCACAATCAATATAGCTGTCGATGTTACT
Source organism: Phtheirospermum japonicum (assembly GCA_014905375.1). Classification (NCBI taxonomy): domain Eukaryota; kingdom Viridiplantae; phylum Streptophyta; class Magnoliopsida; order Lamiales; family Orobanchaceae; genus Phtheirospermum; species Phtheirospermum japonicum. Next base: position 677,649 of record BMAC01000418.1, on the reverse strand, counting down.
CCCAGATGTTCCTTAACGTAAATATTAATGACTTTCTTTTCGGATGTTTTGGCATGTGGAATTTGTAGCTTTGAGCTTCGGCGTGAAAACCACATCGAGTACCTCATCAAAAGTCTCAAACAACTCGGCCCCAATTTTGCCGTTCTGGATGCTAAGTAATCTCTTTCTTCATCTCTATAGTAGTTTAGTACAAGTATTTATGTATATACCAGTAGCAGTTCTTTACCTTCTATGTGGTGTATGTCTATATGATTTTCTTTTTTAAGTTTGATGATATACTGTTTTGGTGTTCACTTGAATGAAATCTGTAATTACATATGACAACCGATAAACTGAGAACACCTTGTTTAAATTATGCATTGGAATGTGCTTGCAAACAGTAAGTTGGGAGACCCGAGAAGCTCTGAATCATATTTTGAAGTCACAATTTGCACTAGCAAAACAATAATAACCTGTTTTTTCAAATTGTGTGGTGATATTATTGTAACTTGTTTTTTTGTGGTAGATTTGAGAAGGTTTTGATCACAGTTTGAGTGTGTGTGTGTGTGTGTATTGAATTTTTGGTTTGCTGATTCACAGCCGTCCTTGGCTCTGCTATTGGATCATACACTCCATTGCATTGTTGGGTGATTGTGTTGATGACAAACTGGAAAATGACGTAATTGAGTTTCTCCAACGGTGCCAGGTTTGTGATGTTTTTTGTACGAACTTTGCTTAAGTATGAATAAAACTAAATTTAATATTGTTGCATACTCCTTACAAACGATTTGGATCTATACTTTCAATATTATTTTGATAACTTCTGAAGTTATTTCTGATATTATTATTATTATGTTAAATCTTATGCTAAATTTGTTCTAATCTCGTTTGGTAATGTTAATGACAGAACTCAAATGGTGGCTATGGTGGCGGACCAGGTCAGGTAGGACATCTTATCAAGTTTTCGGTTGCTTTCGCACATTTTATTACGATGGACTGACCAAACACATTTAATAAAGGAAACAAATTCTTGAAAATGGATGGGATTTACTATATACATCCTTTTCTGAATTTCTTCATTAGTCATATAACTAATTGACTGGTTTCTTCTACTGTCAGATGCCTCATTTGGCAACAACATATGCTGCAATCAATACACTCATTACTTTGGGTGGTCATAAATCGCTGTCATCAATAAATAGGTGGCTAATCCATTCCATTTTATGGCTATTCCCACTTATAATGTACCCTTTCAAATTACTTTTTTTACATTGAAATAGTTTTTGGGTTGCAGAGAAAAGCTATATGATTTTTTGCTACGAATGAAAGACACAAGTGGTGGCTTCAGGTAATGAACAACACTCTTGCGTGTATTACATGGTAGTAGTTTCTTTTCCTGGAGTTTTTGCATAATTTATATATCTTCTATTGTTTCAAAAAACGGTCGAGGCGTACGCCTCCGAATGATTTTGGGAAAATTGGCTCGAGGCTGGCGCTCGGACAACTATATCTGGAACGTGTGCCTCAAAGTGTCGAGGCGGATACCTTGAGGTGTCTGAGGCGGATGCCTCAATTTAAGATTTTTTATTTTTATTTTTTGAATTTCCTCCTTTCTTTTCTTTTCTTTTCTTTTCTTTGTTCTTTATTTATTTTTATTAATAAGAGTATAAAACAAGTCAAATAGAAGACTAGGGTTGGATCTACTCACTAAAAGTCTAACACATTTGGCTGAAAAGTGAAAACCCTAAAACATCACCATTGATCTCTCTTCTCTGTTAGTATTACATATATATATATGTGTGTGTGTGTGTGTGTAATACTATAAAATAAATAAATTAGAAGCTCACTTTAAAAAACCATAACTTACTGTTTCTAATTTTTTGTAATAGTATATATATAATACTAACAACTGGGTTTAAAAATGGAGGACACAATGAGCTGTTCAAACCATTGCACACAAATCATTCTCTATTAAAATTATAAAATGATTAGGGAAATTTGTTTTGCTACTTAATTTGGACTCCTTTTGTTCTTTGTTGCTTTGTGTTGTTTTCTAGGTGTGATGAATTTGGTGTTACTTATTAGGATTGATTTTGATGCTTTTATTCTTGTTTTTCAGAACTATTAGGGTGACTAATAGTTATTGTTGAACTTTGCGTAGTTTTATTATATTTGGATTTTAATTTATTTTCAAAAAAATTTGAGGTGCACGTCTCATTCCGACTCGAGGCGTACGCCACGCCTCATCCGAATAAAACGCCTCGTGTCCACCTTTCGTTTCTTAAAACATTGGTTTCTTCTTATTAAAAAAGTCTTCTAATGCGTGTTTTGTGTATTATAAATCACTCCGTATTACTTGTATTGTTTCAGGATGCATGATGGTGGAGAAGTAGATGTCCGTGCTTGCTACACTGCTATATCCGTAAGTTGCAATGTATTTGTGGATATGGTTGAATTGCATGTTCATTTAAGATTTGTTGGTATTATGAGAAGACCCATTTATCAATAAAAGTTGTGCAAGAATTTTCCTCTTACTGCTATTAGTACCTTGCTTCATTTAGGTGGCCAGCATTCTGAACATTTTGGATGATAGGCTGATTCAAAATGTTGGAGATTACGTCGTAAGGTTAGTTTGATTGTTTACTTTAGTATTCCGCTCACCTGAAGTTATCCACCTTTCTTGTTAGACAAAAACTTGCGTCCAACCGCCTAAATTCCGTTAGGCAGGACCCAAATTTTAATTTTGAAGTTTTTCTTTAGTTTCTTAGGGTTCTTTTATTTATCTATTTTTTTCTTAGTTTTATTTTTTTATTTTATTTTTATTATTTTAGGGTTTTTTCAGTTTTCATTTTTTTCATAACTCTTTTCTTTCTTTCTTTTTGTTTTTTAAAGTTTTTTAGTTAGTTTAGTTTTTAGGGTTTTCTACTTGTTTGATATTTTCTGTAATTTTTATTTACTTTAAAATTTAGTTTTAGGGGAACTGCCTAACGGCTAGGCAGTTTGACAGGAGTGTCTCTGGTTCTTTATGCAATTTTAATGTGATACTTGCATAAGTTGTGTCTTACGTGATCTTACTTATCTTACAGTTGCCAGACTTACGAAGGTGGAATTTCTGGTGAGCCTGGCACAGAAGCTCATGGTGGGTAAGTACTCTACCATGATAAATGACTTGTATTCATCCACTTTTAGTTACCTGTGTGCCGTAGCTTGCATTTATAGTTGCATGTTTATTAGATAAAGCTCTCTCAGCCTGATCTTGTTTTGTTAGGTATACATTCTGTGGTTTGGCTGCAATGGTTCTGATCAATGAGGTTAATAGGTTGGACTTGCCTGGACTCATTGTAAGTATTCTTATATTCCGTCTTGATTTTGTCTGCTTGTCTCCTTATACTTTGATCAATTGTGTGTTTTTGCCTTAATTGTTCACTTTCCTTCGCTGCTGGCCATATGTCTTGAATTTGCCGTTTTTTGTGTGTGATATTGTAACTTTTTTAGATGATGTAACTAACTTTGGATTATGTATGTATATATATATATATATATATATATATATATATAAACTTTGGATTATATATATATGTGTGTGTGTGTGTGTGTTTGTGTGTGTGTGTGTGGAATGAGTTTCTTCCTTTATGTTTAGATCGCCATATTGTATTGTTATTACTGTTTTGTTGTGTTATATTCCTTCCTTTTTTTTTTGGACAACAAACTATAATTTATTAATTTAAACTAGCAATACATTGAAAGGAGTGCAAATACAAATCCGTTAAAACCATAAAAGGTAAACTATGGCAAGATTCGTAGCATATAACATCACAAATTGGGTTAAAGCCTGCAATTTTGAAAAACATATAGTTACTAGAATGCCTAAGATTCCATTTCTGCAACATCTCTGTCGAATTGAAAACTTGCTCATTTGAATCGCCCACAATAAAAATTGCCGCAACAAAACGATAAAAAAACAAACACCACAACTAGACGGAAAAACAATAATAGGAAAATAAACAAAAGACGTGGAGCTACGTGGGAAAACCCCTTGTTTAGAAAATAAATTAATAAAAAGATGTAGATGGGGAAATTTCAGGCCAAAAGTGACCAAAATGACCCCTTAGTGATGAACGATAAAAAAAAAGAAGCAAAGGAAGGAGAGTTGAGAGAAGAGCAGGCAACTAGTGTTATATTCCTTCTATATATACACATGAATATATATTTCATCAAGAACCTAGAATATCAATAGGACATGTCCAAAATCATATTCTGAATCTCAAATAATATTTGATTAAAGGCCTGACTGGTTTGAGCTGATTACAAGAGCGAATAACTGAGAGCTGGTTTTTAATTACTTTATCATCTTTGATATGCTTGTGGCATTATCACTCTCCACATTGTTTTATTTCTGAGTTGACCCAGAATAGAGAAAGTAGAATAAGCCTCTTGAGGACTTTCCTCCTTGATTAATTATTAGCTGTAAAACTAGTGATATCCTTGAGTTCATTAATATTTCAGAATTGGGTGGTATTCAGGCAAGGAGTAGAATGTGGGTTCCAAGGCAGAACAAATAAGTTGGTCGATGGCTGCTATTCATTTTGGCAGGTGAATGGAAATTCTCAGTATTTTAAATTTTAATCAAGAGCGCCATGTTGTAATAAAAATATAGTTAACGATACATAATCTGCAAACAGGGAGGAGTGGCTGCAATAATTCAACGGCTTCATTTAATGGTTAGTGAACAAGTGGGCCTACTGAATACCTTTGAATCTGACTCCAGAACGGAAAGTGATAATGGTTCTTCAAACTCTGATGGAGAACGATCTTCTGAGGGGGCTTCGTCCCCATTAAATGACGTTTGCCAACCCATCAAAGAAGGTATGTAAATGTCTTTGTATTGATTATTTATTTGTTAATCTTTTTCCGGATTGTGATAATAATGGCCTTTCTTTCCTTTTATATACTTCCCATATTTACAAGCTATCTTGCTCCTTCAGTCTTCAAAAAAACCCAGAAGAATTACTAACACGCCCTTTTGTTGCTAATTAACAAATTACACCCTCAAGATGGGTAATACTCCAAGGGTGTATTAGTTATTTTTGAAAGATAATAGAACTTTTCTGTAATCAGAGGCTAAAATTAGAGGTAGTTTTTGTAATTTACCCGAAAATTTATAAGCATGTCTAATCTATTTTGCCTTTTTCGTTTCCCTTGACGCAGGAAACCCTAATGCCTTTCCTCGAATAGGGGCGAATAATAATGGGCACAAATTTATAAGAGGATCAATTGGCATGAGACCTCTTTTCAACAGCATGGCCTTGCAGCAATACATTCTTCTTTGCACGCAGGTACATTCAATGCTATCCTCTCCCAAAATAATTGTTGTTTTAGCCTCTCTCTCCCTCTCGTCCCAAATAAAGTGTTTTAAGAAGTCAAGGCACTTTTGGTCTAAAACTTCCAAATTTACCCTTATTTATCGTTTCTAAACTTAATATATTAATATCTTCTAAATTAAATTAAAAAATCATTTTATATCCTACACTGAATGAGGGCAAACGAGCCATTTTGTATGACTTCTTACTTTGCATGTGAAATCTTTTAAAACGACAATTATTTTGGGTTGGTCAGTCATTTTGTAAGACTTCTTAGTTTGTGTGAAATAAAATATACATTAAATAATCAATGAAGGTATATTAGTCATTTTGTAAGACTTCTTAATTTGTGTGAAAGCTTCTAAAATGACAACTATTTTGGGACGGAGGGAGTAGTATATAGGAGTTGCTCGATTTTATATCTTCCTCCACCGGTGTCTGCTTGAGAATAGTAAAAAAATAATTGATAACGTAATAAAAATAGAAAAACAGCAGATGATTCTAGCGTAAAACATCATTTGGGGAAATAATATTTTCTCTTCAGTTACCCAGAAATGTTTGTTTTATACACGATTTGGTTGGTGCAGGAAGAGGCAGGTTTTAGAGACAAGCCGGGTAAACGACGAGACCACTACCACACCTGTTATGTTCTTAGCGGGCTGTCCATCTGTCAGTACAGCAACATAAAAAGAGCTGATTCTCCTCCTTTGCCCAGGGATTTATTGGGCCCTTATTCCAATTTGGTAGAACCCGTTCATCCTCTGCATAACATAGTCTTAGATAAATTTTACGAAGCGTACAGGTTTTTTGGTGGATCGGCTGTAGAAGAGTAGCTTTGCAGAGATGATGGTACCTGTTTCCGTGGCACTTACTGTACTATTATATGAAATGAATATACTGCTTATGGAGACTTGTTTAGGACTGGTGGACCGTTAATGGAGTTGGTAGAGGTAGATTTTTTAATTGGTTTGGTCCTTGGGCATTTCATTAAATTGTAAAATCAAATGATTACTAAAAATTTCAAGCAGAGAAAAAAAAAAGGTGAGACTTTGAATTACATAAAAATATGCGGCCCAAGTGGACACGGTGATTATATCCGTAGAGCGGAGCTCTTCCGGCGATCTCACCGGCTCTTCTCCTTTGTGATTCTTAGAGCAATGTAAACAACAGAGGTCTCTGGAACCTAACAACATCAACTAATAAAGATATTCGGCAACCCAGCTACCATTGAAAGAAAAGGACTAAGGGTTCAAATTAAAGCTCCTGCCTATACATTGTTGAAAGACAACTAAGATAAAAGGGCACCATGCCTCCTACCCCTCATAGGTCAATTGGATAAAAAATAAACACTAATACCTTATCAAATTTGTTTATCAAAATGCTTCTCTGATTGATGGACCCATTTTTTTTCTGATCCTTCGAGAAAAAGATTCATTCTCTTCATAAAAAATAGGAGGTAGCCAGATTGACCATTTTCATCATCTCTTACTTTGATCTCTTGCCTTTCGATCTAGTCTTAAATACTTGCATGCTAGTTCCATTTTCATCAGCCTTTACTTTGATCTACTGCCTTTCGATCTAGTCTTAAATGCTCAGTGCTATCCTAATCTTTTTTTTGCAGGCTAGTTCCTTTCGATTGCATTAAGTTTTAGACCAGTACTAAGATAAGCCCTTGTAAAAGCAGTTAAGAGGTGAGTGGTCTAAGCAGCTAACGATCGAACATCGAAGGCGGCATAACACGGATTCTGAGATCGTCCTATGTCTTTTCGGTTTGGTTTCGCTTTGTATTTACAATCATAGATCTCTTAATGTAAAAACTCTAAAATTGATCTAATGGTTATAAATGCACACCACTAAGTGAGGAATAGTGCCGTGAAAGCACCGTAGAAGTACCCTAAAATATATATACTTGCAACCTTTAGAAACATAACAAGTAACACAAAATTAATTTAAAAATACAAATAGCGACAAAATTGAGTGATTAAGCTTAACTTAGGTTATGTCTTTATGTTTTAAAGTCAAGTTAATCAGGTAATTGGTAGTTGATAAGTTATCTGAGAGTTCATAATTTATAAATAAATTATTTGATAAATATAGTTCAAAAATAAAAGAAATTATACAAAAAATACATATTTAAAATAATTATATTTAATTAACATTGTAGTGGTTTTGTAAATGTAACTATTGTTACTTCGTTGGATCATCTTCAACATAATGGTCTCAACCTTATTTTTGCTTCTATTAGATCAACTGACGCAGCCAAAAGTGGATCCCCGTGCGGACGCACTCCAACGTGCAGGGAAGGAAAAAGGAGTGTTGACTTGTGGATTTCTGGGGCCCACAGTCAAGTTGCGGGACGTACTAAGCAAAACATGTCCACAACACGGCTAGGATTAAGGGCAATCGGAGATCCAACTACCCACCATTAATCCCAATTTTATTTTTTATTTTCATATTGAAAAGAAATAAAAAAATGTCCAAAATAATTATGAGAAAAGAATATTGTGTGGCTGAGATTAAATGACTTTTGAAGATAAAAATTCAAAAAAATAAAATCAAAACATAAAAAAAAAAATTTAAACAATTTTTTTAAAACTTTTGTTGGAAAAAATATTTAAATAAGTTATAACTTATATATACATTCGAAAAATTATAAAAGAATATGTAAAATATCCAAATAGATTTTTTTAGAAATGAGAAAACTAAAAACTAAAAATGAGAAATATAAATTTTGTAATTAAAAAAATAATAAAAAAATTATTTAATAAAAATACATAAAGAAATTTGAAAATGAATCACATCATTATTACATACATCTTATATTTTATTTATCACGGTGAATTCATTTAATAATATTAATGAAGAACAAAAATCTCCATCATCACAATCTCCTCATGATCTCTCACAAACTCATCCAAGTAATGAACAAATGCTTCATTACTTGTTGTCCCAATTTTTTTTTTTCATCTCAATCCCAAGGTTCATTTGCTTCATCTCAACCTCAAGATCCATTTTTTCCAGCTCAATCTCAAGGTCTATTATCTTCATCTCAGGCCCAATTTTTTTAATCACAAAATCAATTTTCTTCTCCTCCTCAATCCGAACAAACGGAGGAAACGAATTCGAGAAAACCACGTTGGTCGGAGGATGAAAACGAACGTCTTACTAAGGCGTGGGTGAATGCTTCTACCAACCCGAAACTAGGAAATGATCAAAATTCTACTAGCTTATGAAAAATGGTTAGAGATGAATACGAAAATAAAGTGGATCCAAAATGGCAACAACAAAATGTAGATAGTATGCGATAATATTTTATAGGGATTGGAAGAGCGGTCTTCAAGTTTCGATGCAAGATTCAAGAGACACATATTTTTCAAAGTGGAGCCACCGAAGATGAAGGTATTTCATTAACACAAATTATATGTGACATCTAAAAAAAAAAATAATTTTGTACAATTTAATTTGTCATGCATTTTGAAACTTAGTCATCTCATTACTCTATCTCAAAAGAAAAAAAAAAGTAGTTTGACCATGTAAAATAATTGTACCAAGCAGATACGAGCGCAACATTTAAAGATTTCAAGGTTTGGAAAGTGTTGAGAGACCAACCAAAGTGAAAGATATGGTTCGAAGAGAAATTCAAAAGGGTTGGGGGAGATGGGGGATGCGCGATGAAGAAACTAAAAAATATTGAGAATGAATCCTCACCGTTCCCATTCTCAACGTCTAGCGAGTCATTTTTTGGGACTCCCTCGGCGGATGATGCAGATTGGATGCAAGAAATGTCTAGAACCAAGAGGTAGATGTGTCGAGAAGCTTTCAAGAAGCAATGAAAGGGGACAAATCCAAAAACGATGAACTCTTGAAAATTTCGAAAAAGTTGAACGAGTAATACATTGAACAAAAGCTCGAACATAAAGAAATGATCAGTTTAGTGGCCCAACATTTTGAAAAGTTGAATATGGAGGCCAAGAGACAAAGCGAGATTGTCGGGATTGAAGCGGCCGCGTGAGAAGCCCACTGGGAGCGAAAGGCGATCGAGCGAGCAAGAAGGGAGTAAGATCGGATTTTGATTATTAATCTCGAGATTTGAATTCGCACCCACGCCTCTGCGAAGAATACATTAAACGACAATAAGAAATCATCAACAAAAGATATTCTTATTTTTTAATTCAATTTAATGTTTTTAATTTTTTATTATTTATTTGTAATTTTAAATGATTTATTATCTATGATATTCTTAATATTTATTAAGTATTTGTAATAATTTTTATTATTTATTAAGTATTTGTAATATTTATAATGATCTAAAGTACTTGTAATGTTTTAATTATTAAACAATTGTCATGTTATCAATTACTCAATTAATTTTAACTATTAAATAAATTATATTTCTAATTCGAGAAAACTAGAAAAATTAAAATATTAAGAAACAATTACAAATAAAATAATTATTATTTTTAGGAGTTTTACTTAATTGTAATGTTCTTTTATTTATAAAAACAGAAAAAAAAATAATATAATAATAATAATAATTTATGTTACTTGACATCAACCATCTAACTTTACCATTGAAATTACCGATATCACACGTCACTCGTCCAACCACTACCAATATAACTTGCCCTAACTATCACTCGTCCAACCACTACCAATATAACTTGCCCTAACTATCCATCTTAACTTTGTACGTGCTTTAATGGTCTTAAAAGTTTGGTCTCTTACACAAAAGGAACACACATAACATAATTTTTTTCCTATATGCTATTCAATTTATCTTTTCGGATCCCTTTTTACATTTTCATATAATTTTCTTTTGCACTTTCTCTTCATCTAATGAGACATGATCTCGTACAATATCTCAAAATACACTTTTCAAGAGACTATGTGCATAGTATTTGGTCATTATTTTGAATTTATCTCTATCTCTCTCATCTTTGGCAAAGACGCAAATGTAACGGTCACACGGATCTTTTACAGTTTGACGAAGTGAAGTGTAGTTTTTCTTGGTTTTTTAAATCAAAGGTTCTATTGGTAGGTATTATCAGAATTCGATTCAATTGAAGGAATCAAGGTGTTTGTAACTTGAAAAAATAAAATGAAAATGAAAATAAAGCAATTAACATATCTAAACTATTATGGAAATTGAAATAGCAAGTTGGTCGGATGCCTCGTCGTATGCCTCAATATGAAAATGCAAATCAATAATGAAAATAAGCAAGAACAAGCAATTTTTCATCAAGTACAAAAATTGAAAGTATGAATAGAAAGAGCAATGAAAATTGACGTCAAAGTTTAAAAATTACGAGAATTAACAAGCAACAAAGCCTAGATCTTGGATTAAGCATGAAAATAAAAAAAAATCAAAATAAAGCATATGAGAAACTCAAATTAAAAATAATAAAGGACTTGATCTATGATCTAGATATCTCACTCAACTAGATTCCATAGCCAATTCACAAGATCCAACAAGAAATCAAAGAGCTAAGGCAAAAAGCATAATATGAAGAACATACATGAAATTGAAGAACAAAGCATGAAACTAAAGAGAACTTACTTGAATTAAGAAAGAAAACAAAGCTTGAATGTAATTGCAATCAAAAGTAACAATCCAAGGTAGTACTTAGATTCTTCTTAGGCTTACAAATCCAAGGAGGTGCTTGAAATTAAATCTAAATCTAGAAAGAGAAATTACAACAAAGTTTGAAATTAAATCTAAAACCTAAGAAAAAGAAAATCATCAAAGAGCTTGAGAGTAATTTAATCCCAAACCCAAGCTAGGGTTGGGTAGAGAGAGGTGCCCTTTTGTTGGTGAAAGATGTGGGCTTATATAGTTATTTGTAGGGGCAAGATAGTAAAAAAATGCTCAAAATTCCCGAAATCACAGCAGCGCAATCGATCGACTGTAGGGTTGTCGATCGACCGCCTGTCGATCGAATGCAAGGCAGTCAAACGACTACCCTACTTCCAAGAGGTTGGCTACTGTCCGACAATCGATTTTGGAGTCGGTCCGTCGTCAGTCGATCGACCACCAGTCGATTGGGCAGTCGATTAGGAGTTTTTCAGTCGATCCGGGCTACCTTCGGCTCAATTTTCTCATTTTCCGGTCCAAAATGTCCTCCGAGCGAATATAATTCTTTTAGCCACCTATAAAAAAATAATTCCAATTTAAAAACCCAGAAATAGCACAAACTTCTCACATTTCGTACACTTTAAGTCAAAAAGCAAATAAATAAGAAAATGACCTAATAACTAGAATAAACGACTTAATACGACCAAAGTCAACGCTAAACTCTAACAAAAAACACAACAATTACATGCAAAACAACTACCCCACACTTATCGGTTTGCTCGTCCTCGAACAATGAAAAGGCTCGAGAGTGTACATGCAATCAAAATTATGTAAAAAGAAAAATCCGTGTGCTTATCCTTATTAATATGATGGGGTTATCAACATAGACTCGCTATTGTCAAGCATTGCTCGTATTATTCTTTCTCAAATGCAAGCCAAATCGATGGCTTCCTCTCAATGGAAATTTTGAGGGTATTCGCTCAATTCGCTCAAGTGTTTAGTATAGGACGTGTTTTACGCTCAAGTTAGTCAATACATGCACCTTGTCAAGATTTCACAAATCGGACGCTCAAAATTGCTCATAGTACATGACCAAATAAGAATCGAAAGAGGTCTTTATTATGGGTTGTAATGGCTCTTTGGTAAGTTATGAAACATTTGGATATAGTGGCGAACACACGATCAAACACGATCAAACACAAAATCCTAATTTCTAAAACCCAAAGTTTATGATCGCTTCACTCTTCCCAATTCACCAAACTCTCATTCGAAACCCTTTCGTATACTCACACGCTTTTCCGACCTTATTTCACAACACTTAGAAACTTTTTGAATTTGCTTCTTTCTACTAAACTTAGACTTTTTGAATTAGGCTTTTACACTTGATCGTACGCTTTATCACTTTCGTGATTTGTGTTGGAGTATCTTCTTCTTCTTCTTCTTCTCTCTCTCTCTCTCTTTTTTTCTTCTTTTTTTTGTATAAGAAACTCAAAACCCAAAACCCACAACCGATTTCCCTCACATTTCTTGTCAACTAATCATACACTCTTACCTCATAATTTATGAATATATAAGAGCAAAAATCAAACCCGGCTAACAAAAAATGGGACATAGGCTCAAGAGGGCTCGTTTAAGATTTTTAAAGTAGCTTAAATATATGTATATGGACGGAATAAGGGTGATATATGTGGCTCGAGGTCATTTCCAAACTCAATCATGTACGAGCAAAATCAAGCCACCTAAATGCAATTTCCATAAAAATGCATGCAAAATCGACAATTCACATAAGGCTACTCACTAGTTTGCATCGGGTTTTGGAAAACAAAATCAAAAGAGCTTTTAGAGCGTTGCAATCTTTTCACGAGTAAACGTTGATTATATATATATAGGCGTGTTTTGGACGAAGCATAAAAATTCAAATCCTTACACAAGAGGATATATACATGCAAAAACCCGACAAGTAAATTATTCAAACATCCAAGTAAGTAGTGATTTCTCAACAATGTAATAAAGACACAAAAGACACAAAAACGACTCAACCATATAATAACGCAAATAGTAAGCGTCACTTCACCAAGTTCCGAGTTAAGAAAGATAAATCATGCTTTGTGACACCCGGACCCTAACCACCTACCCACCCCACACTTAAACCATGCAATGCCCTCATTTCATTTTAATGAAAATCAAGTAAAAAGGGGATGAAATAAAAACTTCCTTAACCGAGCGAGTTTTCGGTGGGGTCCACTTAAGCTTCCAAGCAATCCAAGTGAACATCGAGTATGGCTAGTATTTCCGGGCTCCACGGAAGCTACCCTCTTATCAAATCACCCAAGGTTGAAGTTGGAAAATGAAACCCTATAAAAGGAAACCATACAAAATCAAAAACATAAGAAAATATACATAAATCGAAACAAAATGAAACTAAAGACCAAAAAGAACCAAAAGACAACTCAAAAATATTTTTTTAGTTTTTTCAAATTTTCAAATGTTTTTGGATTTTCATTTTAAGAAGAAAGAAAGAAAGGAAATAAAAGAAATAAACGAGAAGAACTTGGGTTGCTCCCAAGAAGCACTTGTTTAACGTCACTATCTTGACGAACTCCCTTTTTGATCAAGGTGGAAAGATAACGGGAGGGTCCACCAAAATAATCTCCTCGTTGTTGGGAGGATCCAATCTTTGGAACGTTCTCGGCGCATTGCATAGCTCAAATATTATTTGCCAAAAAGCAAACGTTCCAAATGGACAAATGAGACTCGTCTCGGCTAGGTCTTCTGGTGGAATGGTAGTTTTGAAGTGCCCCAAAAACTCGTCTAGGAAATGATAAGAATAATGGCCGACTAGCTTGTTCAACCTTTGATCGAGAAACGGGGGAGGGAAATGATCTCTCTTGGTAGCCGTATTTAACTTCTTAGAATCGATCAACAAAATCCATCTCGTCGTAGCCCTCGTGGCCAACAACTCTCCTTTTCCCCCCTCAAAAACGAACACGCCGCTCGTCTTTGGTACTAAATCAATGGTCTTCACCCACTCTCTTTTGGAAATCACAAATATCAAGACCTCCAACAACAACCTCCAATTCCCGGCTTTCACTATCTCTTCAAGATGTGGGTTCAAAGGGGTAACTCCCTTAGCAACTCTGGGTTTCCACCCAATAAAACTCTTAAGAACTTTAAGCACTTCAACCGTCCTCTCCTCCTCTTCTCGATTTGAATGGGCAAAGATGATAATTGGCTTGCTCTCCTCTTACTCCAAATGGATATGCTTTTCATCAACTATCTCCACCTCACCCTCTAAAAAGTTGTCGTTTCCTTCAACGACACACAAATAATCATTTTCACACAAGTCTTGGGCACATATAGGCACAACGTACTCATCGTTAAGAACAAGGGTCTCACCATCCTCACAACACTCCTCAAAATAGGCTTTATGGACAATATCCTCCTCAATGATCCTATCCTCCATATAAACTCGTTAGACCATGGCCTTGAGGAATTCCATATATACCTATTCTTCACAAGATTCTTTTGAAGTAAAAGGTAAAGGGTCAAGAGGAGTAAAAGCATTTGGAAATGAAAACACATCCTCTTCCGTCGGTGAGACACCCGTATTCTCAACCACCCCACACTTATCAAAGATCGTGACTGAAAAAGTATGTGAAGGTGGACTTGAGAATTATCGTGTAATGGCCAATAGATCCGGATCGGGAGGTGGGGTAGGAGCAATCACCGGGATCGTCGGATGACATGGGCCCACATGAGGAGAAAAAACCAAATAATGAGACAGTGGTGGAGCAAAAGATAGCATGGCATAATCGGGTCCCGCTTGATATCCATGACCCCCATACATGTCCTTCGAATGAGTCATCAGCATATCGAACGAGGAAAGTGAAGGGCAAGACTTGGTATCATGACCACACGGTCCACACCACGCACATTGCACAAAAGGTTTGTTAACATCCCCCATAGTGCGGAGAGGGGGGCCACTTGCGACAATGGAGCTCGGACCTCCAAACAACTCATAATCTTTGTGATCTTTAGCGGATAGGGTTATCCGCGTCCCAAAATTGAGATTCGAAGTAGGAGGACCTCCACACGGGCCGAGATTCCCAAAGCCACCATTATACATATTCGAAAAGGGATTGAGAGCTCACTAAAGTCACCATATGGACCGGATGTCGGAGTATGCATATTCGGAAAGTGATTGGAAGCATCATATCCTCCATGCAGAGTGAATTCAGATTTTGGTTACCAATGATCCCATTTGGATTAACAAAGCCTCCGTTATACATGTTCGGAAATTGAGGAGTAGGGGCTCCATAACCTCCATACGAACCGTTTGAACCCATGAAGCCGCTCGACCCAACATGGTTTGCACCATGCCCTCCCATGTGGGTTGTCTATAGCCGAATCCACCATTTGCAATGTGGTTTGCACCATGCCCTCCTACGTTGCCAAACCCATTATACATCATTCCATTCCCAACATGTTTGCACCATGCCCTTCCATGTTGGGAATTCATCCACCATAGCTATACGTACCTTGCATACTTAACAAAAAATGTCAAATAACAAAGAAAGCTAAAAACATAAAGAAACAACAATCAAATCGAAAGCCTTAACCAAGCCAAGTCGCAACGGTGCTATTTTGAAGTGTAGTTTTTCGTGGTTTTAGAAATCAAAGGTTCTATTGGTATGTATTATTGGAATTCGATTCAATTGAAGGAATCAAGGTTTTTGTAGCTCGAATAAATAAAAGGAAAATGAAAATAAAGCAATTAACCTATCTAAACTATTCTAGAAATTGAAATAGCAAGTTGGTCAGATGCCTCGTCATAACTCAATATGAAAATGCAAATCAATAATGAAAATAAGCAAGAACAAGCAATGTTTCATCAAGTACAAACATGAAAGCACAAGGTACAACCATGCTTGCATGAACATAAAAACTTGAAAAATGCAAATTAAAAAAATTTGAAAGCATGAATAGAAAGAGAAATGAAAATTGACGTCAAAGTTTAAAAACTTACGAGAATTGACAAGCAACAAAGCCTAGATCTTGGATTAAGCATGAAACAAAGCATGAAAATAAAAAATATCAAAATAAAGCATATGAGAAACTCAAATAAAAAACGATCAAGGACTCGATCTATGATCTAGATGTGTCACTCAAGTAGATTTCATATCCAATTCACAAGATCCAACAAGAAATCAAAAAGCTAAGGCAAAAAGCATAATATGAAGAACATGCATGAAATTGAAGAAAAAAGCATGAAATTAAAAAGAACTTACTTGAATTAAGAAAGGAAACAAAGCTTGAATGTAATTGCAATCAAAAGTAACAATACAAGGGAGTACTTGGACTCTTCTTAGGCTTACAAACCCAAGAAGGTGCTTGAAATTAAATCGAAATCTAGAAAGAGAAATTACAACAAAGCTTGAAATTAAATCTAAAACCTAAGAAAGAGAAAATCATCCAAGAGATTGAGAGTAATTTAATCCCAAACACAAGCTAAGGTTGGGTAGATAGAGGTGCCCTTTTGCCGGTGAAGATGTGGGCTTATATAGTTGTTTGTAGGGGCAAAACCGTAAAAAATGCTCAAAATTCCCGAAGTCACAGCGGCGCAGCCAATCGACTGCAGGGGTGTCGACCGACTGCCCTACTTCCAAGAGGTTGGCTACTATCCATTAGTTGATTTTGGGGCTCTTAGTCGATTCGTGGTCAGTCGATTTGGAGCTTTTCAGTTGATCCGGGCTACCTTCGTCTCGGTTTTCTCGATTTCTGGTCCAAAATGTTCACTGAGCGAATATAATCCTTTTAGCCACCTACAAAACAAGAACTCAAACTTAAAAACCCAAAAATAGCACAAACATCTCACACTTCGTACACTTTAAGCCAAAAAGCAAATAAACAAGAAAATGACCTAATAACTAGAATAAACAACTAAAAACGACCAAAAACAACGCAAAAATATAACTAAAAATACTAGAAAAAACACAACAATTACATAAAAAACATGAAGCCTGAACTGACTCAAACACAGATCCACTCCAGTCAAATGGGATCACATGTAAAAGGTTAAAAAAGCTATCATTCTTCTTTCCTCCCCTTCTTTCTTCCGCCGACTCGATCCCCTCTCTCTTCCTGATTATCAATCATTCTAACCTTAGACCTAAATTAGTCAAAAACCACCGTGCCTCACTGGAGACAATCACATATAATTTGAAGAGAAAAATTCGGTTATCCCCTCTCTTCTTCAATAACCGTCAATTCCTCAATTTTCGATGGTGCCAGCCCTAATCTCCCACGCCAAACACTTCGATGCGAACCCCACCACCTCGAGATTTCTCAAGAAATCATCCAAGACCGAAAACATGGACCACATTGAGTCCTCTTTGAAGGAATTGAGTCATGACCTGTCAATGTTAAAGTTCAAATCTGACGCCACAGTTCCCCTAATTCTATTCACGGTCTTTGGAGTGCTTAACAGTATGCTCGAGGGTAAGGTCATTTCAAAAGTCTCTTTTGTTTTGGTTAGATTGGTTCATAAGATGAGCCATAAGGGGTTGTCAGGGAATGATATGACAACAACAATCGATCAACTCAAAGCTAATGTAAGATTTTAGCTTTTCTCTGAGTGTATTCTTGCAATTATATACTCCGTGGGTTGTGATTTTTGATGATTCTTGCAAATTTAGTATTCTTAATTAATAAATTTATCAATAGTTGTGCTATTTGCTTGGGATTTTTTTCTTTCTTATTAGCAGTTTCCTAGAAAGTGTGTTTTCTTTCACCGGCCTAATCACACACTAAATCAATGTAAGTAATTTTTTTTCAAGATATTAACTTTCTTCTGAAAATTGAACAACGAATGCTCAAAAAGCTATGCAATTTAGGAATCGGTTTTGTGATGGATTTTTTGATCGAAAGTGCTTTTAACATTTTATGAAGTTGTAATTCAAAGAGTTATTTTATTGGAAGTAACATATACGAGTGACCTAAAAATTTGTTTGTGACTTTTCTTGGGCATGTCTGAACTTTTGATGGGGCTATATTGTACAATGTGTTGGTTATAGATTTATGGTATTGAAGTAATCCTCAAATTTTTATTTACTTCAATTGTAATGCTTGAACGGATTACAGTCGCTATGTAGAGCTCTAACATGTGATTGGGGTTTGTATTTAGAATTGTGAGTGTTATTCTTTCAACTCAAACATTAGTTGTTAAAATGAATATTGCCAACTTCAATCATTAATTAACAGGGATTAGTAATATGAAATAGGTGTTGGGTGTTGTTGTTGGTAACTAGTATTTACCGAGTCAATTATGCAAAACATCTAATTTTCTCAATTTGGTTGAGAATTATGTTGAAGTGTAACATGAAAAAGATATTGAAGCAGAGCAAGAATTGTTTGATGACATTTTTTCATTTTGGTTGAGGATTATGATGAAGAGTAACACTATAAAAAAGGTGGAGAAAAGCAAGAAATTTTTGATGCAATTTGAAAAGAGCTTGAGTAAGTGAATTTTGCTCTTTACTCACTTTGGTTGAGAATTATGTTGTAATGAAAAGTACATCGTGTTGCTTTTTAAATTTTTTTGGGAAATTCTCAATTCAGCAAGATGCTTTTTTATATTTAGGCACCCTTAGAGGTTTAGTCTAATTACAAGAAGGCTTAATTATCTTTTGAAATAATAAATTCCCCATAGGTATGTATGAATATTTTATAAATTAAACCCTCAACAAAGTGAGATTTGTATGACAGATAAAAAACTATAATTCCAGAAGATAATTATTTTTTTTTTTTTTAAATAAGCTAGATGTCATGGGTAGTTTTTATAATTACCCTGGAGTTTCTTTTTATTGTGTTTTTTTGGCTGATGTGGTAGCAAAAATACGTGCAGACCCTAGTACTCGAGAAGGCTTCTAGATCCATTTGAGAGTTAATTTTAGATCAAACTGGTTTGGGTAAAAAAGATATGAGTGACACTTTTAAAAGAGTCTTTAATCAACGAAGTGGTCGTGATCCTTCATTGTTTCTTGAGTTAGGCAGTTAGTCCTAACCTGCAAAAGAAAAAGAGGTGGTTGCTCCATCGAGTTCGTCCAAGAAAAAGAGAAGCTTTAACGACATGAGCAAAGAAGAAACAAATGGTGTTGCAAAAGAATCAATTTTGCTTGAAAATATGACTATTGTGATGTCTCCTAATTCCAGAAAGTAGAATGATTTTAAGTACTTTATGTTTCCTTGTTGTGTTATATGTATTTCTAGCTTGTGTATAAATAATCGTTGTTGAAATCTGTCTTTGTTTATATTAAATAAATACTTTTAATCGACAATTCAATGTTGCTCTCGCTTGTTGTCACTTTGAAATTTGTTGTATGTTGATGATAAATTGTTGTCATTGTATGATAGGCTTTATGTATTGTTTGGGTTATGGCGAATGTTTATGTTTTCTTTATAAAGAAATATTGTCACTTATTCACTAAAAATTGTCACATTTGCACTAAAAGGCGTCACTTTTACACATTAAATTATAACCAATTATTTAACTTAAAATATAATATATTGCACTAAAACGAGTCACTTTTTCAATAAAACTTGACACTTTTGAAATAAAAACTACCACTTTATATTATAATCAAACATTTAATGTAATATATAACCATGTTACTTTTTTCATTATTTATGTCACTTATAACTCCAAAATTATCACTTTTAGTTTCAAAACTGTCACTTTATATATTTTTTTTCACATATTCATGCATTATATTATTATCTAAAATTTACATTAAAATATAATATTGTCATTTTTTCAAATAGTATTGTTACTTTTACATAAGGAAGTGTCACTTTTGCGTAGTATATTATAATCAATCATTATCATTAAAATATATAAGTGTCATGTTTTAAATTAACACTGTCACATTTTACATTTTATATTTTGATCGATCTTTTCACTTAAAATATAATATAATATTATCACTTTTACAGAATATATTGGCACTTTTGCATAATATACTAACATCCCAACTTTTGATCATGGAATTGAAGTCTCAAGGACAAAAACCATTAAATGCATGAGTCTGTTTCATTTTTTATGAACCAGGAAAACATCAACGGATGCACAGTTACACATTCACAAAAATAACATTCTTTAACAAAAATATGCAGTTATTCTTATAGCAAACAATCGTATCATCTTAATTGAAAGCAATAAAGAAGAACTATAACCCGTCCAATCCAAGTATCGAATCATACACTAATCAAAAATTCAAATCCCCAAATCTACACTTTATACATGCCACTCGCACCAGATGGAACAAATTACCGAAAATAATCATCAAACCCACTTTGATCAAACTCCTTCACCGCCATGATCTCATCCAAAAAATCGAGTAGCGCCTTGGGCTCTTACATACTAAACATTTCCTTATCGTAAGCCAGTTAAACCTCCTTGATGGTCTTCAATGTGTTGAGCCAAACCATGCCATACGAAATGAATATTATTTTAAAACATTAGAAAGAAATCATTGAATGAGTGGAAGATAGTTTGTGATCATTCTCCCTAATTGAATTTATTTATAAATCTATACATGCCCAAAATCAGACAAATTGAAGATGAATTATTGTGAAATTATCGAATACTTTATCAAGTTAAACGATTTTTACACAAATAGAAAAAGCCTAAAAATCTACTATTTCTACCTAAAAATAATGTTCCCCAGAGAAAGCAGTCTTCCTCCCTGAAAGGTCTTCCAATCTGCTCAACAGAAACCACGTTAGAAAGGACCACCGGAGGATTTCTGGTAGAAACCTCTCCGATGCTTAAGTCAGCTAAGCCGTAAGTTCTTAAAACTCAGAAAACAATTAGCAAAAGTCTTCAGATGACATACCTTTCAACCCTGAGGTTCTGGGTATTTATAGTTTGTCCATGTGGGGCCCTTTCAAGATCCGGAAACACAATTTCCAGCACGTCTCTTTAGGTACTGTTCCTCTGACAGGAATTAAATGCAGGAATCCACCAAGATCCCGCTTTTTCCTCGATTTCTATTTTTTGAAAATCCTCTTACCATTTTTATCCCGCGGTTTACTCTTTTTACTTCATTTTTCATATTTTTGCTTATTCAAACGTCTTCGCTTCCTATATTCTCTCTCAGAGTAGCAGCACAATTTTCTCTCTTCGTCGAACGTTTTCCGGTCATCTTCACTACCATGTACTTTTATGACCCTTCTATCCTCCCATAACGTCAACACCATCGTCATCTTCTTCTGCTGATTCCCTTTCTTCAAAATTCTTCACCGGCGACGTCTGCCCCTTCATCGCTGTCGTTTTTCGAATACCCTCCTTATATTCCCGGCCGGCCATACATCTGCTCCATCCTTAATGATAGGACAGTAGAGAGTTTAAGGTATAAATACCAAGTGCCGGAGGAATTTTCATTTGTCAATCCTCCGGGCGGTGTGATGGCGTATCAGGCACCGACCGACCATCTTACCTTCTTTACCGACCAATTCCAGGCAGGGTTGCACCTTCCGGTGAACCCCCTGATATTAGAGATAGCCCGACTGTATAAAATCCCGGTGCACCAATTTGTCCCTAATTCCTTTAGGATCATTATTAGTTACAACCTGGCCATGCGATACTCTGGTCTTAATCCGATAGCCTAGACCTTCTGCCAGCTCTTTTAGGTCAAGAGCTCCTCTCCTGGCTACTTTTATTTATGTGCCAGAGTCGGTGTTCATTTCTTACCAGCATCCTTCCTCCAACAAGGATTGGAGGAAGAAGTTTTCCTTCGTGCATTGTTCAGGGGATTGGGGCTTTCCTCCTCGGTCTATCGAGCAATTGCCTGCTCAGCCTCACTTATCCGTAGGGGACAGATCTCCTCGGATAAAAAATATAATCTCAACTTTAAATGAGAATGTTTTCCATCTCTCCCAGCTTCTTCTGCCTTCTTTTATAGATTTTTTCAACGATCGGGAGGAGACAAGCCCCTTAACCCCTGAGATTGGTAAAGAAACATTAACTGCTCTGACCCTTTCTGGTTCTCCGTCTGATTTGTATGTCATGGTGGTTTTTGACTAACTCGTTTCTTTCCTTTCTCTCTTCTTTTAAGCAAACATGATGCACAGGATAATGGCCGCTCACCAAAGAGGGGCAGAGGTAGGATTAGAATAGCGGGCCCCAACGGCAGAGCCTTCTCGAGCTGAGGCAAGCGGTTCGGGTACTTCCCGGTACCTTCCTCTCCCGGATGTTGAGGTGATTGTCCCCTCGGACTTGGGGGAGAGGATCGTACAGCCAGCGAAGAGGACGCCTGTTGGATAGTGTCCGAGCGTGGACAGGGCTATCTTGGAGAAGTGGTCTGACCTTGGCCTCATCGAGTCCCTGTGCCAGGATGAGGCTAGGGTAAATTCCTTTCCCTTGCTTTCTCTTCTCACTTTTCCTTTTATTTTGCTAAGTCTCTTCTTATTCTAGGCGGCGTCCAAGAGGTCTATCTTGGTGGCCAGGGCTAGGGGGCCCTGATGAATGCTGACCTGGCGAAGGAACATAAAACGATGCAGGAGAAGGAAATGTGGTTGTATAACCTGTGCAAAGATAGAGGAGCTAAGATGAAGACAGTTGAGCAGGAGTTGGCGGAAGTGAAGAGGATAGAGAAGAAGGTTTTAGAGGTGGCTAGGGCTGAGGTGTGAGACGAAGCTCTGGCTGAGGCCCAGAGTTTGGCAGACGAGGCTGTGGACAAAGCATTCAGTGAAGGGAGGATGGAGTTTCTTAACTCCGAGGAGGGGATAAAGCTGATCCAATTTACCAGGGATGTAACCCGCCAGGCTTTCCTGGGATCCGAGGAGCTCTACCATCTGCTTGTCCTAGAGACCGAGGTATATTACCACCTTGGCTTGGATGCTCAGGCCAAATGGGCCCAGGATCAGCCAACGCTTTCCTTTGACCGCAAGGATCCCCTAAAGCAGCCACCCAAGCCTACCTCCTTCTGCTACTCACCAGAGTAGGACCACCTGCACAAGCTCGAGGCCCATGAGTTCTCCGGGCACATTCTACATATTTCCATGCTCCTTCAACTATTTCAGAGGCGGCTCAACTAGACCCAGGCCTGGCTCTTGCCCTGACCACATCTACTCCCTCCCCAACCTTTGTTGGTCTGGGTGAGCTGCCTGGAGGGGAATCACCTTGGGCCTTGGTGGAGGATGCGGTGGATCAAATTGTAGAGGATTTAGATGCCGAGAGTTAGGATCAGCTTGGCTTGTGTTGTATTTGTTTAAACAGATCTGTTTATTTTTGCCTATGTGGCTGATCTGTCTTTTTGCTCAATTCCTGTATGTAACCGAATTTGTTGTTTAATGACTTTGTTTTTTAGGGTTTCCTGGTTTCAAGGAAAACCTAGTACTATTATTCTTTTTTCACGTGCCCCTCTTTCCTTTACATACATGTATTCCTGTTTTATGCATTTCATTCTTGCCATGCCTTCTTCCTCTTTGTTGAAGAACTTGATATTGTGAAGAGAAAAAATCTCTCTCTTTTTGTTGAGAACTTCAAGCTTTCTGATAAACTCTCTGTTCTTCGGGAGAAAATTTCCCAAGTGTGCCGTCTTTTGGAGAGGAAAAGGCTGAAAAACGCTACTACAAGCGTGAATGGTCTGAGCTCTATCAACTCAACCGCCAACTAGAGGAGGAGAAAGCTAACCTGGTTGAATCAGTAGGCCCGCTGATTGCTGCTGCCAGCGAGGGTCACTCTGCCTCCGGGCGGGCAGACAGTTATCGCCAACGCCTCCATGAAACTGAGCGTGAGTTGTGGCATGTTCTCCGAATTATTGCCTCTGACAAGAGGGAATCTTCTTTCCATGGATGATTCTTGAGCTTTGTTCTTGATGTATTTTCTCAGATTTCTGTTATTTTTATGAGCATTACTTTTCCCTGTTTCTCGCACATTTAATTAAACTCGCCAGGTTTTGTTTGTAAGGTGGTGTAAGTATTTCCCATTTATGTAATTACGGACTTGATTTGCAATGAATGATCCTTTTATAGGCAAAAAATCTCTGCTGATAGTTAGATCTGACTTCGCATGGTAAGCTTTTAGTCGATTTAGGTTGCACCGATAAATAGGTCAGGGAAATTAGGACATCCGTCCTTAGCCAAACCAGGATTTTTTGACAATCAGGTCAGGAAAATTGGGGCATCCTCCCTTATCCAATCCTGGATTTTATGACAACCAGGTCAAGAAAATTGGGCATCCACCCTTAGCCAATCCTGAATTTACTAACAATCAGGTCAGGAAAATTGGGGCATCCGCCCTTAGCCAATTCTGACTTTTCTGACAATCAGGTCAGGGAAATTGGGGCATCTGCCTTTTGCCACTCCTGGATTTTCTGACAACTAGGTCAGGAAAATTGGGGCATCCGCCCTTATCCAATTCTGGCTTTTCTGATAATTAGGCTAGAAAAATTGGGGCATCCGCCCTTAGCCAATCCTGGATTTTCTGACAATCATGTCAGGAAAATTGGGGCATCCGTACTTACCAATCCTACCTTTTCTGACAATCAGGTCAGGAAAACTGGGGCATCCGCCCTTAGCTAATCCTATCTTTGAAAGACTTTATTGAACATCAAGTCATGAATGTGAATAAACTCAAAACATCTTTATAAATAAGCTTTTGCAAAATATCTTTACATGTAGGATAGTTCATTCGAACTGAGTACTCCGTGGTTACTCCTTCTGGGTCTACTAAGTCTATTCTTGCACCACACCCCAGGCTTCCCACTGAGCCATCCGTGTAGATTGTCCACTCTGTCCTTTCTTCGGTAGAGCTGGCCATTTCTTGCATAAAGTCAGTTAATGCCTGAGCTTTGATCGCTAGCATTGCTTCGAAATGTATGTCAAACTCACTTGACTCAATTATCCATTTGACTAATCACCCTGAAACCTCTGGCCTACACATTATAGTTTTCACGGGTGAATTAATGTGAATTATGATCATATGGAAAAGGAAATAAATTCAAAGTTTCCAGGCAGTTCCTACCAGAGCTACCATTGTCCTTTCTATCTCTACATACCGAAGCTCGGCCTCATGCAAGACCTTGCTCTAATAGTATACAGGTTTCTGCGACCTCCCCTCTTCTTGAATCAAGACTGTACTCACTGCTAACTTCCCCACAGACATATACAAGATCAATGGTTCCCCTACGACATGTTTAATCAACAGAGACATATCATCCAAGTGTTCTTTCAGCTTTTGAAATGCCTCCTGATATTCCTTATCCCAGTGGAATCGATTTTTCTTTCGTAATGCCCTGAAGAACGGTAAGCTCTTCTCCACCAACCTCGAGATGAACTGGCTCAGGGCGTTGATTTGACATGCTAGACATTGGACTTCCTTGACATTTTTGGGGGTGGCATATCCATGATAGCCCTAACCTTTTCTGGGTTAGCCTCTATCCCTCTTTCTGTAACCATGTAACTCAGGAATTTTCCTGCTCTTACCCCAAACACACACTTCTTCGGATTTAGCCGCATCTTATATTTTCTCAGGGTGTCTAAGGTTTCCTTTAGATCACCCACATGCAATGTTGCCTTGACACTCTTGACCAACATGTCATCTACATACACTTCCATGTTCCTCCCGAGCTGGATCTTAAACATTTTGTCCACCAGTCTGTGGTACGTAGCTCCTGCATTTTTGAGGCCAAACGGTATTACCACATAACAATATGTCCCTTTCGGCTTTCTGAAGCTGACCCGCTTCCCATCTTCCTCTGCACACCTGATTTGATGATATCCTTGCGAGGCATCCATCATACTCAATAATTCACGTGGAATCTACCAGCTGGTCTATTCTCGGAAGCGGATAGTGATCCTTATCCTTAGGGCAAGTGCGGTTGAGGTCTTTAAAGTCGATACACATTCGCTAGTCAACTTCTATTTTTGGGACTAGCACCGCATTGGAGAGCCACTCTGGAAATTGTATTTCTTGATATGTTTGGCACGTAATAACTTCTCTACCTCTGCCTCGATGATGGCCTCTTTCTCAGGTCCAAAGTTCCGCTTTCTCTGTTTTACAGGCTTTGTATAGTCAGAAAATTTTTCGGTGATTGGAAATATTTTTAGACATTAAGTAATAAGTTTTTGGATATATAGTAAGAATTTTTCTGGAGGAATAAAAAAACTTCATTGACTCCACAGACATATAGTAACAAATTACCTGGGTGGAAAAAAAATTGTCGTGAAAAAATTCCTCCAACCGAAAAAATTTTCGGTGGCCAAAAAATATTTTTAGATGACCGAAAAAAAATTCTGGCTAGTCAGCGACAGCAGGTGTAGAGGCTGTTGCCCCTTAATAATAATAATAATAATAATAATAATAATAATAATAATAATAATAGTAATAATAATAATAATAATATTATTATTATTATTATTATTAGTTTTCTCACAATAAGGATATTGTGGTATATTAATATCATAATTTTGAACTATTTGACAAAAATGAGAGATTATTTTACTTAACATGTGTGATAAAAGACTAATTAACAAATTGACCTCCACTTGAAAGACTATTTGACAATTTTCTCTAAATATTATTGTAGTCTTGTGAAGCACGAATAAAGATAACATTCTTTAAAAAGCATTAATACTTCTATTAATATCATAGTCGTGCAGGTCGTCCTGGCGATTATTAGGCTCTGAGATGATAAATAATAGGTTCAAAATCTCTCAAAATATACATTTTAAATTACAAAGAAAAAAGAAATATATATACATACATACATATATACATATATATACTTTGTTGGATTCACATGGGAACCAATTCTTGTGTGAGAACCTAAAAATTTGTTATATTACATAGTACGTGTATTGTTATTTATGAATCATGAACATTCTGATTAGGATAATGATAAAAATTAAGGGAATATAAAAATAGAAATGTGAGCATTTTGCATTATCACTAGTGCATAAACAATTTTGTAGAATGCCCTGTTTCTGTTATTCTAGAACGCCCTGCCCAGGCGTTCTGACTAGAGCTGTTCTAGAATATCTGATTTTCCAGAACAGGTTATTGAGGCGATATTCTAGAACGGTTATTTGAGACGTTCTAGAAAAATAATTTACTCATTCTAGAAAACAGTTTTTCCAGGTTAATTTGTTCTAGAAAATAACATTCTAGAACGGTTACAAAAAAGATGTTCTAGAATATAAGTTTTCTAAAACGCCTTTACGAAAGTGACGTTCTAGAATATACATTTTCCAGAACGTCCTTTCGAAAAGGACGTTCTAGAATATACATTTTCCAGAACGCCTTTGAGAAAGACGTTCTAAAAAATAAACTTTCTAGAACGTCTTTATGAAAAAGACGTTCTAGAATATACATTTTCCAGAACGCCTTTTAGAAAGACGTTCTAGAAAATAAACTTTCTAGAACATCTTTATGAAAAAGACGTTCTAGAATATATATTTTCCAGAACGCCTTTGAGAAAGACTTTCTAGAATATACATTTTCTAGAATGCCTTTGAGAAAGACGTTCTAGAAATTAAACTTTCTAGAACAGTATATTCTAGAACGTCCTTTTCGAAAGGACGTTCTGGAAAATGTATATTCTAGAACGTCACTTTCGTAAAGGCGTTTTAGAAAACTTATATTCTAGAACATCTTTTTTGTAACCGTTCTAGAATGTTATTTTCTAGAACAAATTAACCTGGAAAAACTGTTTTCTAGAATGAGTAAATTATTTTTCTAGAACGTCTCAAATAACCGTTCTAGAATATCGCCTCAATAACCTGTTCTGGAAAATCAGATATTCTAGAACAGCTCTAGTCAGAACGCCTGGGCAGGGCGTTCTAGAATAACAGAAACAGGGCATTCTACAAAATTGTTTATGCACTAGTGATAATGCAAAATGCTCACATTTCTATTTTTATATTCCCTTAATTTTTATCATTATCCTAATCAGAATGTTCATGATTCATAAATAACAATACACGTACTATGTAATATAACAAATTTTTAGGTTCTCACACAAGAATTGGTTCCCATGTGAATCCAACAAAGTATATATATGTATATATGTATGTATGTATATATATTTCTTTTTTCTTTGTAATTTAAAATGTATATTTTGAGAGATTTTGAACCTATTATTTATCATCTCAGAGCCTAATAATCGCCAGGACGACCTGCACGACTATGATATTAATAGAAGTATTAATGCTTT
>BMAC01000418.1:618006-635419 GCA_014905375.1 Phtheirospermum japonicum | reverse complement strand
AATTTTTTTAATTTTTTTTTGGGTCGTTGAACCTAGGTGTCGAGGGATGTACCTTGCATACACAACACTCAACGCACAAGATTAAACGTACCAGCGGAAAATAAGAAAAACAAACACAAAGATAAATCACAAATAATTACTAAAGATAAACGAAAAAAATAAAATAAAATATAAATATAAATATAAATAGAGGTCACGAAGAGCAAACACAAAAATCACAACCTTTAGCCTTCCCCGGCAACGGCGCCAAAATTTTGATTCGAACTTTTTGCACCTACTTTATTAAGATTGTCAATTTTAAAAAGCTCGCCCGCAAGAGTAACGGGATCGCATGTAGGTTGGTAAGTTGAACCGAGTCGATCTCTCGAGGAAGACTAGATTCGGAAGTTCGTTTTGTGTTTGTTTTAACGAATAAGAGAATAAAAATAAAATCTAATCTAACACAAAATGTCATTTCTTCAAATCGCGGCTCGTTTTCGCTGAAACTCTACTCGTTTGCCCATTCTTGACTACGTACAAACCTAAATACCTCAAAATACCTAAAATAAACATAAAATTAATTAATTATAATTAAAATACGGTAAACAAGTAGGAGATAAGAAAATGTGAAAATATGCTCAATCTATCCAACTTTCACCGAAAACAATAACAAAAATGAACTAAAATACTAACTAAAATCAAGACAAATTCATGTTAATCAGTTATGCGTGACGACGTACCGGCCTCGTATATATCTTTAGGCTTTGAGTATAATGGGACCACAGATCCGTGGGACCACCTCAGTCGCTTCGAAATTACAGCAGCAGTACACAAGTTCTCTGATGCAGTCATGTGCCGGGTCTTCCCAATGACTTTCACCAAGTCAGCTCAGCTCTGGTTCAGCCAGTTGCCGCCACTTTACATCAGCAACTTTGACGAGTCCAGCTCGGCCTTCTTGCATCAATTCACTAGTTGCCGAAAATATCAGAAGATGCCACTTGAGCTGTTTAGTCTGAAGCAGAAAGAGGGCGAAATCTTATGTGCTTATATTAATCGATTGACTAATGCAAAGCTCGAGGTGCCCTTCGCGTCAGAA
The DNA here is from genome assembly GCA_014905375.1 of Phtheirospermum japonicum. NCBI lineage: Eukaryota > Viridiplantae > Streptophyta > Magnoliopsida > Lamiales > Orobanchaceae > Phtheirospermum > Phtheirospermum japonicum. The sequence continues at coordinate 634,344 of BMAC01000418.1, read as the reverse complement.
GAGCTCTTAGTGAACGCACTTGCGCAAGGCCTCAGGAGAGGAGAGTTTTTCCAATCGCTGGTGGTGAAGCCAGCTCTGAAGTTCGGAGAGTTCTTGGAAAGAGCAGAGAAGTATATCCATTTAGAAGAAGCCCTGAAGATCAAGGACGAGGGAGAGAAGAAAAGGGAGAGATACGATAGAGAAGAGAGGGCACCAGTAAAATAGTCCAGGTCAGACCTGTCTGGGGGAAGACCTCGCTTCGACAGATATACGCCCCTGGCGATTCCACAGGGGGAAATCCTACAAGGAATAGAGAGGCATACAAACTTGAAGTGGCCTAAGACTTATTCACAGAAGCCTAAGAAGGAAAGGTCTGATCGATTATGTCGTTTTCATAATGAGTATGGGCATGACAAAGATCAGTGCACTCATCTGAAGGATGAGCTGGAGACAATGGTGCAAGCCGGGCACCTAAGGAATATGTGCGACTGAGAAAAGAGGAGGCCAGGACTGGTCATGGCAGTTATGATCGACCCCAACAAAATAAACGTGTTCAGGATAGGGGGCGTAATGAAGGAAGACGGAATGACTAGGCCCAGGTCATACGAGGTGAGATCCAAATGATTACTGGTGGCGAGTGGGATGATCACTCCAAATGAACACAGCATAGCTATGTTCAAACCGCAAGAGATCTGGTCCTTAAATCGCGAGAGGTCGGGTAGATGGCTTCTACTCCAAATATTTGCTTAGGCTCAGAGGATGGCGATGGCATCCTGGCCCCTCATATGGATGCCCTGGTTATAACGGCTACTATTGCCAATTATAATATGAAACGGGTGTTTGTGGATACAGGAAGCTCTACTGATATCCTGTTCTACGATTGTTTTTAGCAACTAAAGTTGGATGTAGAATTGGAAGAGGTGACAACCTCCTTGGTAGGGTTCGCAGGGGGAGCCCTGAAACCTTTGGGAGTGGTCAGGCTCCTGGTAACGCTAGGTGAGGAACCGTATAGAGTGACCAGAACAGTGCGATTTCTGGTAGTTGATGCGCCATCTTCATACAACGTCATGCTAGGACGACCATCTCTGAGCCAGTTCCAGGCTGTGATTTCTGAATATCATATAAAGATGAAATTTCCGGCAGAAGATGGAACGGGTGAAGTCAGAGGTGATCAGTACACATCCAGGCAGACGTATGTTGAGTGCATTAGATGCAATGAGGAAGAGCGACAGAGCAAGAAGGCTCGGACAGAGCAGCCTAGGTCAGGTCTGGCTCAAAGGGAGGAAGGGCTAATTATGGTTGAGGTAGTCCTAGGGGACGAAAGTCGGGTCCTCCGCGTTGGGACAACCCTTAGCCCTGAGGTTTTGACAGGTCTGGTGACATTATTACGCGAAAGTGCAGACATATTTGCCTGGTCTCCCCAAGACTTGGTCGGGATTGACCCAGAGGTGGATGAGCATCATCTCAACATTAGCCCTGCGATAAAGCCATTCGAGCAGAAGAAGCGCAATTTCGGGCCAGAGAAGGAGGCCATTATTGAAGCTGAAGTGGAGAAGTTGTTGAAAGCTAAGCATATCCAAGAAATACAATTTCCCGAGTGGATTTCCAACGCAGTATTGGTCCCTAAAACCCAAGATGACTGAAACATGTGTATAGACTTTCGTGATCTCAACCGTGCTTGCCCCAAGGACCATTACCTTCTCCCGAGAATAGACCAGTTGGTTGATTCCACGTCGGGTTGTGAGCTGTTAAGCATGATGGATGCTTCACAGGGCTATCACCAGATTAGGCTCGCGAAGGAGGACTAGAAGCGGGTTAGCTTCATAACCCCGAAGGGAACATATGCCATTTGGGCTAAAAAATGCAGGGGCCACGTATCAGAGGCTAGTGGGTAAAATGTTCAAGGAACAGATGGGAAGAAACATGGAGGTGTATGTGGATGACATGTTAGTCAAAAGCATTAAGGCGGCCTCACATGTGGATGATCTGAAAGAAACCTTTGATACCCTAAGGAGATACAAAATGAATCTCAACCCCAAGAAATGCACATTTGGGGTCAGAGCTGGAAAATTCCTAGGCTACATGGTAACAGAGAGGGGTATCGAAGCTAATCCTGAGAAGGTCAGAGCTATTATGGATATGCAAGCTCCAAGAAACGTCAAAGAAATGCAGTTCTTGGCAGGTCGAATCAATGCTTTGAGTCGATTTATCTCGCACTCGGCTGAGAAGAGCTTGCCATTTTTTCAAGCCCTGAGTAAGATGACCAAATTTCAGTGGAGCAATGAATGCGAAAATGCGTTTAGAATGTTGAAAGAACATCTAGCTAGCATGACCTTGCTCACAAAGCCTATCCAAGGAGAGCCTCTAATCCTATACATGTCTGTTGGACAGCAGGCAGTCAGCTCTGTCCTGCTCAAAGAAGAAGGCAAGGTGTAGAGGCCGATATACTATTGGAGCAAGGTCTTGCACAATGCAGAGGTACGATATGTGGAAATAGAACGAGCAATGTTAGCTCTGGTTGTCCAGCCCGCAAGCTACGCCCTTACTTCCTCTCACACAGCATAGTGGTGCGGACCAACTTGCCGCTGAAAGCCATAATGGACAAACCAGAAACGTCAGGGAGGCTGGTCAAATGGATAATCGAGCTCAACGAATTCGATATTACATTTGAGGCTAGGACATTCATTAAGGCACAGGCCTTGGCTGATTTCATGCAGGAGTTGACTAGCTCTCCGGATGAAGAGCAAGAGTGGACAATTTTCACGGATGGGTCAGTAAGAAATCAAACCTGCGGGGCAGGGATAGTTCTAATTGACCCAGAGGTATAGCCACTGAGTATGTTATACGCCTGAACTATGCTCTGTCTAATAACGCAGCTGAATATGAGGCCCTCTTGAGGGGAGTTCAGATGGTAAGAGACTTGGGGGCAGAGCAGGTGTGTGCCAAGGTAGATTCGCAGTTGGTGTGTATGCAAATAAACGACGATTTTGAGACAAGAGAAGATCATATGCAAAAATATTTAGCTCGGTTCAAGGAGCTCGCTAAGGATATGAAATCTCTGACGGTCCTTCAAATCCACAGAGAAGAGAATGGAAGAGCGGATTATATAGTGAAGGTAGCAAGCTCGGCCATGGATTGCCAGGAAAGGACAATTACTTTGTTGATGGCGGATAATGAATTTGGCTCAGACCAGGTATGTTCAGTATATGAGAAGGAAGACTGGCGTTCTCCTATTAAGGTATACCTGGAGAAAGGAGAGCTGTCAGAGGATAAAAGAGAAGGAGTGAAAGTACGAGTCAGGTCTGCCCGACTCTGTCTGATCAAGGGAACATTGTTTAGACGGGGGTTCGGACGGCCTCTATTGCGATGTCTGAGCTTAGAAGAAGGTACCATTGTCCTCCGAGAAATCCATGCAGGCTGTTGTGGCAACCACATGGGGGCAAGGGCCCTGGCTAGTAAAATATTAAGAGCTGGCTACTTCTAGCCATCGCTGAGGAAAGAGGCTAAGGAATTTGTTAGAAAGTGTGAAAAATGTTAGAAGATGTACCCCTTGACTCACCAGCCAACGGAAGAGCTCATGACAATGAGCTCTCCCTGCCCCTTTGCAAGGTGGGGGATTGACCTGGTCGGTCCATTCCCAATGGCTCCAGCCCAGAAGAGGTTTCTGATCGTGTCCATAGACTACTTCAGCAAGTGGGTTGAAGCTAAAGCTCTGGCAAAAATCACGGAAGAAGCAGTGATGGGTTTTATTTGGAAAAATATCATTTGTCGCTTTGGAGTCCCAAGGGTGATAATTTCAGACAATGATACCCAGTTCATGGGAGCCAGAATTAAGGCGTGGTTGCCAAAATGAAAATCCAGCAGCATTTCACATCTGTTTATCACCCACAGGCAAATGGACAGGTCGAGGTGACTAATCATATCCTAATCCGAGGGCTTAAATTGCGCTTAGAAAAATTTGGAGGCAAATGGGTGAAAGAGCTAAGTGCAATACTCTGGGCATACCACACCAATCCCAAAGAAGGCACGAATGAAACTCCTTTCAGTATGGTGTATGGTATGGATGTTGTCATCCCCGCAGAGGTTAGACTTGAAACACACCGAGTACAGAGTTACGATGAGATTCAAAACGAGGCATTGGTACGGGACGCGTTGGATCTGATCAAAAAAAAAAAAAAGAGATTAGGCAATGGTAAGGATGGAACATGTACGGGGGCGAATCCAAGCAGCTTATAATAAAATAGTACGAAAGAGGCATTTCCAGGTGGGAGAACTAGATGCTGCATGGCAGGGACCATTTCGGGTCACAAAGGTCTTGGCAGGCAGTGCGTACGAATTGGAGGAATTAGACGGCACTGAGATACCCCGAGCTTGGAATATCTCAAACTTACAAAAATTTTATGTATAAAGATGAAACTCACAATTTATAATAAAAATGTAGGTTTGTTCTTATTTTATCTTCAGCACATTTCTCAGAACGCCAGGATTGGCTAAGGGTGGATGCCCCATTTTCCTAACCTGACTGCCAGGATTGGCTAAGGGCGGATGCCCCATTTTCCTGAACTGATTATCAGTTTAAGCCAGGATTAGCTAAGGGCGGATGCCCCATTTTCCTGACCTGACTGTCAGTATAATCCAGGATTGGCTAAGGGCAGATGCCCCATTTTCCTTACCTGATTGTTAATTTAAGCCAGGATTTGCTCCATTTTCCTGACCTGATTGTTAGTTTAAGACAGGATTGGCTAAGGAATGATGCCCCATTTCCCTAACTTGATCGTCAGTCTAAGCTTAGATTAGCTAAGGGCGGATGCCCCATGTGCCTGAGCTGATTGATAGTTTGAGCCAGACCTGGCGGTAAGTTTAAAAAGCCTTGATTGGCTAGAGCTTGAAGAATCCTAATTCACTTGAAATGATTGAGAAAAAAGCAAGGAAAAATTAAAACATTCTCAGAAAAGATACTCTTAATTATAACGTTCTGACAAAATTACTCAAAGATTGCTACATAAGCTTGCAAAAGTGATTACATTGCAGGAAAATGAAAAGCAGGAAATTAGACAAATTCAACAAAAAGGCCCAGAAAGCATTCATCCATGAGAGCCTGAAGTTCTTCGATCAGAATCTATGACTCGGCGAACGCGCAAAATATCAAGCTCGGCCTCGTGATAGCACTAGCGGTATTCGTTGGCACGCTCAGAGAGAGTATAGGCCTCGCCGGCGGCGATGGTCAATCGGCATACCGACTCTGTCAAATTAGCCTTCTCCTTCTGAAACTGCCGATTTAATTGGTGGAGCTCAGCCCACTCTCTCTTGTAGTGGCATTTCTTCTGTCTCTTCCTCTCTAGGAGACGATACAGATAGTTCATCTTTTCACGAAGAATGGAAAGTTTGTTGGAGAGCTTAAAATTTTCCACAAACAAGGAGATATTCTTTCGTTTCACAGTATCAAGTTCTTCAAGAAGGGAAGCAGAAGCCATTTTAGATAATTGAAGAAATAATGAATAATACATGCACATATTTAAAGAAAATAAAAGCACGTGCAAAGGAATCAAAAGTACTAGGGTTTCCAGAAAATCAGGAAACCCTAAAAGCCCAAGAGTCGATACAAGACAAGAAATATTTATTAATAAAAATTATTCGCAGTACATATCCAAGAAATGACAAAAGGAAGACTAGCCACGCAGGCGAACTGCAGGTCTGAATAAAAGAAAGCATAAATTTCCTCCTAAAAAACCTAAGTCCCGGCTTCCAGCTTGGCATCTAGCTCTGCCGCCAACTGATCCACCACGCCTTCGTTCAAAGCGCCAGGCAAATCCCACCTGGTAGCTTACCCAGACCTACAAAGGTTGGGGAGGGAGAAGAAGCAGGGGGAGCAACTTACGGCAAGAGCTAGGTCTGGTTGAGACCGTTGAAGCTCGGCGGAGTTAAGAGAGGAAAAGACACACTCTGTAAATTCTGGGGCCTCGGCTGTATGCAGTCGGTCTAGCTCCGGGACGTAGGTAAACGAGGTTGGCTCAGGAGGATTCCTCAGAGGAAGATTTCGGTTGAAAGGGACCCCTGGATTGGCTAGAGCCCACTTAGCTTGTTCATCCAAACCGAGGTGATAATATACCACGTCCTCTGGAAAAAGAAGGGTGCAAAGCTCCTTGGACCCAAGGAAAGCTTCTCGGGTCTTCTCCCTCGCCGCCTGATCCAATTTTAAGCCCTCCTCGGAGTTCAAAAATTAAGTCCTCCACCCCTCCTTAGCCTTCGCCAAGGTCTCATCTGCCAAGCTTCTCGCTTCTGCCAGAGCTTCATCTCTTGCTTCTGACCGAGCCGTCTCTATCATCTTGTCTCGGGCTCTTTTCACCCCCGCCAGCTCTTCCTCCATCTCTGCCAGCTTCGCCCTTTGCTTCTTTAGCTCTACGCCTCGGTCCTTAGCCAGAGCTTTGAAGCGCTCATTCTTCACGACTAACTCCTTGTTTTCCTTGATCACATCGAATTGTATCATGGATCTAGTCGCTCGAGTGGCCAGGAGGGCCCTTTTAGAAAGAGCCTAGTTGCAAGAAAGAGGGTTAGAACTCGTTCAAATGATGTAAGATAAAAACAAAAGGAAGAAAATTTACCCTTTCTTTGTCCTGGCACCAGGATTCCAGGAGTTCACGTTCATCCATCTTCTCCAGAACGGCCTGGTCCGCTGGCAGCATTTGTCTGCGCATGTACTAAAGAGCTACCTCCCTCGAGCAGTTTAGAATTGAGTTGATTGGAGGGGGGCCACTGAGCGTGATGGGGGTGGCAACTGGAGCGACTGGGCCACTCCAAGTGGTGCGGGGCCGCTTAGACAGGGGAAGCACGTCTTCCTCGGACTCAGAGGAAGGGCCCCGTGTCGTTGTGGAGCGGGGAGGCGGCCTAGAGGGGCTGGAGCTCGGGAAGCGAGTGGGTTGTGAACCTTGGGCTTGAGGAGCTGAGGATGAACCCGCCCCAGGAACAACCCGCTCCGGAGCAGCCTCTGCTCCCTTCTTGGATGCAGCTTCGAGCATTTGGCGCATCATCCTGGCTTGAAAAAAAAGGGGAAAAGTAGAAGGGTAAGACACGAAAATCAAAAGTATGATGAGACAAACCTGGATAAAAGAAAATTTTACCGATCTCTTTGGTTAAGTGGCCCGTTTCTAGCCTGTCGTTAAAAAATCCAAGACAAAAGGCAGAAGGAGCTCGGTGACATAGACGGGGTTCCCATTAAGGGTGGATATGATTTTTTGGATATAGGGAGGTCTGTCTACTGAGGACAGAGGTGGATAGGAAGGCAGTTTTTCAATGGGCTTAGGGTTAAAACCCCTATCTCTACCGCAATATACAAAGAAAAATGTCTTCCTCCAATCCTTATTGGAGGTAGGGAGCTTATACAAGATATGGACCCCAGGTCTGGCTGTAAGATAGAAGCATCCTGGGAAAGAACTCTTTGCTTGAAAGAGCTGGAAGAAATTTCCAGCCGTCGGATCTAGACCAGCATAGCGCATGGCCAGATTGTAGCATACCATGATTCTGAAGGAGTTGAGGGTGAATTGGAAAACAGAGATCTTATACATATCGGCGATCTCCAAAATCAAGGGATTTATCGGGAGACGTAGGCCCGCCTGAAACTGGTCCACATAAAAGGTCAACCAGCCTGTTGGCGCCTGGCAAGCCAGAATACCCGCCAGATGGCAGTAGGGGTCGTAAGGATCAGAAATTTTATACTTGTAGTGGACCTCCTCCATCGTCCACTTGCTAAGGATAGAAGGGACTTTGGGGTGGTCATGGACTGCCGGAGGATATTCCAGGTCCCCGGAGGAGGAGGAGGCGGCCATCGCAACCGCGGGGGAAGAAGAGGGAGATGAGGAAGCCGTCTCTATCACCGGAGAGGCGGATGGGGAATAAGAAGAAACTATCACCGTCGCCGGAGAGGCGGACGGGGAAGATGAAGAAATTACCGCCATCCCCGGAGCAGCAAATGGGGGGGCAAAAGAGGCTCCCACCGCCGGAGAAGTACTAACAGGGGAAACGTCCATAGGAGGAAGAGATGAGGACACTATCAGAAAATGGAAAAGAGTAGAGACTAAGGAGGTACCTGGTCCATAAGGGTTGTCGGAGAAATTGATCTGGAAAAATTTAAATCAGAAAGTCCTCCAGAGTATTAGAGAGAAAACAGAGAGACTCGAGAGTTTTGAGAAATGAAAAATATGAAAGTGAGAGAGATAGAGAGTCCAGCGGGAATGAAAGGCAAAAGGATAAATTTAAAAAATAAAAATCAAGAAAAGCGAGATTTGATGGGATCCCCGCATTTAATGTGGGCAGATGAACAGTACCCTAGGTGGTGAGCTGGAACGCCAACCGTCCTAGGGTAGGTCATGTGCCGCTGACTTGTCAATACTTGGAAAGATGTGTGGGAATAGTAACCATTTGGGAATATGTGCCGACACCACTAATGCCAATAATTAGGCCTGGTTGTCAGGCGGATTTCTAGGGATTCGTGCAAGTACGAGAAACAATAAAAGCGTGTGAGGCCTCATTTATTCCTGAGGGCCTTGGATTATTACAGCTCTACCCCAACCATTTCGGGGAGTTGATGTGGCATAAATAGGTCAGAACTGGTTTGGGGTAGACCTGACCTAAGATAACCAAGATAAGGGAAAGGAAATTAGGCCAGTCCGGTCCTAGGAAAATTCTGACTTGACCTCGTTAGAGGCAGAATTGATATTCGAAAGAGGATAGCTACAGCTCGAGAATTTTCCTGAGCTGATAAAGGTTCCCTGAGAAATAATCTTTAGGAAATGTCAAGGCGAGCTTGGTGTCCGGACCTGCGATAGAAAAGGAGAGCAGGATCAGGACAGACCTGGCATCCTGATTCTCCTCGAGGCGACAAATGAGACCACTTGTCAGAAGTTGTTACTTAATGTCCCCTGATTCGCGGCCTTTTGTTTCCGAGATCCCGGAGAGGGTCCCCACTGAGGAAAACTATAAATATCTCATCCCCAAGGCTAGGAGAGGTAAGCCATTCTTTGTGCATTCCTTCCTTACTTGCTTGAAAACACCTCATACGCTTTCTGACTTAAGCATCGGAGAGGTTTCCACCGGAAAACCCCCCGGTGGTCCTTTCTAACGTGTTGGTGTGCGCAGGTAAAGGAGAAGTGCAGGTTCTAAGTGTGGTTACAAGGATCATCATATTTTTGGTTGAAACAATTGGCATGATCACATTAATGCCAGATTATGCATATAGCAAAAACTACTCCTGATGTTTGATGTAATTACAGAAAAACTCACAAAAAATCTTAAAGATAGATTCTGCCTTAAATTTATTATTAACTATGTATAGGGGTTAGGAGTGTATATTGGTAAAGTGCTTTTTGAGAATATTTTAGAAAATCATTCTGAAACTTGTGGATGTTTCATTTTATGAAATAAGTTAATACATATTATCATCTCATAAAAGCTAAATAAGACTATTCTCTATATGAGTTGCTGTCAATTGACTTTATGGTTTCTATCAATTTGACACAAATATCCCGGGAAAATCATAAACTCGTCAGGAGTTCGCATATGTCACAACGCGTGCCCAACAACTTGGAATTTTGGTCAATTTTGCTAAAATTTGTATCAAATATTAAAAGTTATATATATATATATATATATATATATATATATATATATGCGTGTGTGTGTGTGTGTGTGTTATAGTGTGCCTAAATTGATATTTATTTTTAAAAAATAAAAATATTCTCAAATCAAATGGACAAGTGGTTCAAAATTTTTCTTAAATAATCTATGCGATATATGTACAAACTAGTGAATTTTTAATTATTAGTTTTTAAATATTGTAAAAAATTAGAAATTGTTTTAGAATACTAAAAGATGCTTTAAAACCACATACAATAAATAATAATCTAAATTTTATTTAAAATATAGAAATAATTTATACAAAACAGAGAACCAGTCCCAAGAATCTTGTTTGAATGATAGAACCTTATAAAGATTGACTATGTCGTCGGCCATTGTCCTAGATTGGGAATCAGGGAGCCAATAAGTAGTAGCTTCGCCTAGTAAAACATCTATAAATTAATAACCTTCGAACTATGAAATTTTATTAATTTTAGAGAGATATTAATATTTTATTAATTAAAAAGAGACTTTTTAAATTCAACAAATTTAGTACATATGTATAAAAAATAAATGAACTCATATATGTTTCATTGATTATATTCATGCATCAACCAATTCTTTGTAACTAATTAAATATATTCATGTATAATATCAATTCATTCTTTGTAACTAATTAAATATATCCATGCATAATATCAATTCATTGTATACAATTAACTATTATATTTATGGACGCATGTATTAATTCATTGAAGTTACTTAAATATACATGTTTACATTAATTCGTGTGTGAGAAAGAGACCAGAGGGATTGGATTTCACCCAACCGCAATGTCCGGCTGAAGACTGAAGTGAAGACCTGGCTTTAAGCCTCTCATATTTGATCCTTTATTAATATGGACTTCATTCTGTATGGTTGTTAGGAGACGAGAGAAGGCGAAAGAGCAGATAGTAAAGCCCCTTAAAAATGCCTACCCCTATCCGACGGAAGACTTTGGTGTGATCGCTGCAACCGTTCCTTGTTCCCGTCGAAAGTAAGAATTGAGGAGCGGTCAACACATTGCATTACATAACTATTATAGCCAATTAAATGTATTCATGCATGATGAATGAAACATATAATATATAAATTTCAATATAGAAATAAAATAAATTATAACATCCAACCATGTCTTCTCATCTAAAAGACATCGAAAAATCATCCATGAATGATCAAATGCGTGAAGCATTATGTGAGTATAAGAGAGACCATCTCACGTGCACTCAAAAAGATTTACAAGAGTGGGTTGATGAAAAATACTGTTTGAAAGTTGGTCAAGGTACAATATCATACACTCTCAAAAGATTATCGGAGTACCTTTTAGCAAATTACCATAATATTTATAATTTTCATATTTATGAATTATTAAATTAAAGTTTTAATGGGACCTAATATTTATAAAGAGATTTTTTAAAAAATTATTATCTTATTGAATTTGATAATTTATTACAAAGGCCCACGTTGGGAACGAGAGATTTTATTATTTTAGAGAGCTTATTAATTTATAGAGTATTAATTTATTAGAGGTTTTAACATATAAATAAAGTACTTTAAGGTAATCTCATTCATTTTTTAGTGTAACATCCATACATCCAATGCATATATTTTTTTTATTTAATTACAATCATGCATTAAAAATAATCTTAGTCCCAAACTCGTCACTATAAATTATTTTATACTTTTAGTTCTAATTGATTTRAGAAACTCTATATAATAAAGATTTCTAGTGCRATTGTTAAATATATTATATCTCAATTTTAAAGACTATTATATTAAAGTTGTATTYTATATAAATTATCTAAAATTAATTTAAAATCTTATTATAATCAAATTAATAGRTTTTAGYTTTAARATAATTTTGACTTCTAAAAATATTATAATTTATTTATTTATATTATAGTTATTTTAATAATTTAAAGTACTGTTGGATCGTTCACGAAATCATTTTGTTTTAAAACTTAAGTCGTTTATTGGGTCGATTATTTATTTTGGATTTGGAAACGAGCCCAATAGCTAGCCCGAGTCCACTAAGTCTTAGCCCTAACTTTCCTAAATTAAGTTCATCTTTGGTTTATAAGCAAAGTCTTATTTTTTTCCTTCAGCCATTTCAATCATCACCCTCAAACCCTCTCAAAAATTTTCGACTCTTCTTCACTTTTCTGCAAACAGCCGCAAGCATCAGGTAAACACACCTCCTCTGTTATTTTTTTTCTTTACTTGAACACAGCCGAAATCAAAGTTTTCGGCAGCCATTGTAATCGAATCGGCTGCCGATTTCCAATCACCCCGGCCACCGTTCCAAACCAAACAACAGCACCATCGCCACGCCTACTGCCGAAGCGCTGGCACACGGCACCGTCCAACCCAACTACRGCCAAAMCACGGCCAATCCTAACCCGACACCAGCCAAGGCACCAAACGTCGCCAACCATCCCGGCCACGAATCCCAAACCATCACCCCTGCCTACATCAYARAAAACTACAGCCGCGGCCCRATCAAAACCCGTACACCAACTCGCCCGAACAACCTCGACAACAACCCGAACACAACCCAACAAACCCCCACGGCAAACCGTTTCCGGCAGCCCACAGCGACCCCAAACCCGTAGCCACCCAAACAACCATCTCGGACAAATCACCACCCTCAACCACCAACGCCTTCTTAGCCGAACCACGACCCGACTCAAACCATCGAGCAATCCCACGAGGACCCAGCCGCAGCCAAACCGCAGCCCAATTTCCAGCCACCTGCCGACAACCGCCACACAAAACCACCGCCGCCACTTTCAGTCCGCCCCAGCCGTGGTCAGGCGCCGCCGTCAAGAAGAGCCCCATCACCACTGTGTCCCCCAGAGCCGGAGAAGTCGTCTCCTCCGCCCGTTGCCGATAGTCGCCACCCCACACCCGAATGACCCGAAACCCACAAACCCAACAAGTCGCCGCCCGTTTTCCTTCAAACGCCGCACGCCCAAGCCGGAAAGGGAGGCTGGCCGTCCAGCATCCTCCGTTTCAAATCGCCACTCAGCCGTTGCCATCCATTTCGCCGTGCTGTCGCCAACAATCGCCGACCTTATTGGCGTCGCCTGCGTTCAGTCATCCGAGGAGGCCGTTATGCCTTGAACCGCCGCCCAATTTTGCCGTCGCTGAGCGCTCTTCACCGTTCGCCGTCGATTTCAGAAAATGGGGGAGAGGGGCGTCGCCTCGCCGGTTGCTGCCAGACACCGCCGCCTTACCAGCTCTTCACCGTTCGCCGACAATCGATGGAGTGCAAAGTGCTGTGCCGTCCGATCGCCGTTTCCGATTGCTGTTTGCTGCGCCAAATTTCGTCGATTGCCGTCCCTTGTTTTGGAGGAAGAAAGGAAAAAGGAAAGAGGCATAGACGGGTTGAGGGATTATGAGCTGGGTTCCCTTTTTAATACCCTACTTTTTCCAAATTCGCAGATTGACCCCCAGCTTCCTAACCCTGTTCAATTGAACCTTCAGATGTCCAATAACCCCAATCCAGCCCCAAAACATATTTTAAAACTGCAATCAAGTCCTTTTTTTTAATTATTATTGCTATTATATTTATTATTACTATTATTATTATTATTAACATTATTATTGTTATTATTATTATTATCATTAATATTGTATTATTATTACTATTATTATTATTACTACTTTTAAATATGAAAAATACTAATTAAATATATTTTCTAATTTATTAGGTGACGAGCATTAAGGGGACTTAGGATTTCAACTACGTGCATACCACTCGAATTTCCACGACATTATTTACGAGGTAGGGACCACTGACCTATTTTATGCTAAATTTTGCTTCTCAATATTGTGCAATGTGTATCATGTAATCTAGAGTACGACTTAATTCAAAAATCGAATTTTATAGCCAAGGGTCTTTCCCAATGTGCTATCCACGAATTAAAACCGGTAACCATAAAAGTTGTTATCGCGTTTTAGCTGCAGTCAAAGTATTTTCTAAAACTAATCATGAATTAGAACCGGTGGCCGTACAAGTTGTCATCGCGTTTCTAGCTGCGTAGTCAAAGTCGACGTTCTTCTAAAACCATGAACTAGAACCGGTAACCGTACAAGTTGTTATAGCGTTTCTAGCTGCAGTCAAGGTAATTTCTAAAACCAATCATGAATTAGAACCGGTGGCCGTACAAGTTGTCATCGCGTTTCTAGCTGCGTAGTCAAAGTCGACGTTCTTCTAAAACTATGAATTAAAACCGGTAACCGTACAAGTTGTTATCGCGTTTCTAGCTGCAGTCAAGGTAATTTCTAAAACCAATCATGAATTAGAACCGGTGGCCGTACAAGTTGTCATCGCGTTTCTAGCTGCGCAGTCAAAGTCAACGTTCTTCTAAAACCAAGAATTAGAACCGGTAGCCGTACAAGTTGTTATCGCGTTTCTAGCTGCAGTCAATGTCTATGTATTTCCAACATGCTATTCTATGAATTATATGGTTCAATGTGCTATTTTTGAGTTCTATGATTTAGTTGAAATATGTCAGTACAACTATTGAGTACGTTGAGCTCATCCCAAATCAACGATATTTTTTTCAGGTATGAACGAAGATGTCGATCGGATGGGAGACGAGTAGAGGAATAAAACTTTTGATGTTGGTTTTGTGTTTCTAAACTTGTTTCGTTATTTTAAATAAAAGTTGGACTAGACATAAAGGAGTGTTTTTAATTATAAATTTCTTTGATGATGATTGGTTACTTATCCTATGAATATTTCAGCTGCGTATTTCTTGAACGTTTTGAAAAATGTGAATCTTTTATGTTAAAATCGTGAAAATTAGACATTTATTGTGACGCCAAGATTTCTCCATTTAATTATTTAAAAATATAAATCCTATTTTGACTAAAGTGAAATCGGGGCGTTACAAATGTATACCACCTTTGTGACGCCAAGATTTCTCCATTTAATTATTTAAAAATATAAATCCTATTTTGACTAAAGTGAAATCGGGGCGTTACAAAGGTGGTATCAGAGCCAAGGTTTTGATTGGTTCTGTAGACTCGTTTCGTTTTTGAAAATCAAAAATTTATAAAATAAATATTTAAATTACTTAAATAGTTTTCATTCCTCCTCGTCGAACATTCGTCGATATCTTCAAGGTACAAAAATTCATTACAATTATTTAATCATTAATTTACATTCCATGATATACCATGATTGCATTGTATTGGATATGGATGTTTATACTTTGGATATGATTGTATTGTTTTGGAAATGGTTGATGATGCTTTTGATATGAATGTGTGGTATTGGGAATAGTTGTTGATGCTATGGGTATGATTGCTCTCCAAGGAATGGAGACTTTCATTAGTTGCGACTTTTCAGAGGTAGACACGGGTGGGTCATTTTTATTGACCAAATATCATTTGTGGCTCTTGGACAAAGAAGATGCAATCTTACGACGTATATTTAGATTGATACTCGTAATTAACCAAGTAAACGTTTTGATGACATTAGGATATGGCGTCAAACCGAGGAAGAAGTGGAAACAGGGTTAATGAAGAAAACCCACCCCACTTCGACCAAACGACCGTTGAGGCTATGGACACGGTTTTCACTAACTTCTTCCAACGCCTTCAAGATAACGGTTTTGGGAACGGAGGCAACAACTCGAAGGCAGTGGACCAGTTCCTCCAGTACCGACCACCAACCTTCAATGGGAGAGATGGACCTGATGCATTGGAGGAGTGGTTTTGGTCGCTCGAAAGAATATTTCGAATGATAACGTGCGACGACGTGCAGAAGGTCACGTGTGCCACTTTTCAGCTAACTGAAGATGCTGACCACTGGTGGGAAGGTTATTGGAGAACCTGTTTAGAGGCGGAGCGAGACGCCTTCACTTGGAACAAGTTCAAGACGATGGTTATGGAGAAGTTTTTCCCGCGCTCGTACCGCGATCAGAAGGAGACCGAGTTCCTGAATCTCAAACAAGGGAACTTGACGATCACTGAGTACGAGAGGAGGTTTAACCAGTTGAGCCGTTTCGCTACGCACCTTGTGGACACTGATTTAAAGAAATCGTTGAGGTTCAAGAGAGGTTTGAGAGCCCAACTAGCGGGTATCCTTTCAGCACATGGTGATCTCCCATACTCGGAAATGGTTAAACGAGCCCACGACGTGGAGACAAGTCTTGGATCGGATGAGGTAAAGCTTAAACCCACTACTTTGGTGGACAAGAGGAAGTGGGAAGGAGGAAGTTCCAACCAAGGCAAACAACAGAAGACGAGTGACGAGAAACCCTTGTGCCAGAAGTGCGGTAGAAATCACCGTGGAGCATGTTTGCTAGGTCAGGGGAAGTGTTTTCGCTGCCATCAGAGCGGGCATACGGCGCCTTTCTGCACTGTGTTCGGTCAAAGGCAACAAGACGGGGGAGGTCCAAAGCCAAGACCAACTAATGGAGGAAATGCTCGAATGTATGCCATGGCACGCAACGAAGCTGAAGAAAATCCTGGAGTAATAACAGGTATGTTAACCGTCTCAGGAATTCCTGCTTTTGTGCTTTTTGATACGGGTGCTTCGCACTCTTTTGTGTCAAAGAAATTTCATAATTTAACTGAAGTTAAGAGCACTAGAGAGGAGGAACCCTTAGAGGTTGGTTTACCATCCGGAGACGTAATGGTCACAAACTTGATGGATAAGGGAGTGAAGATCGATGTAGGAGGAAAGAATCTCGAGGC
>BMAC01000418.1:583222-597181 GCA_014905375.1 Phtheirospermum japonicum | reverse complement strand
TCATGTGAGAATGGGTCCTTTGTGAGAAATGAGAATGAGTCCCGACCACAAATTTAAATACTTAGGATTAAAATACCTATTGGTATTTTTATAATTAAAAGATATATTAGTTATGCATATCGTACCCTTCTCATAATTTCTCAAAGCTATTTGTGTTTGAGAGAGGAACATTTCTCAATTTGTCATCGAATTTCTCCTCCCTCTTTATCATCGATTTCAATTGATCTTCCGTTGCCACGTTTGTTGTTTCCCCTTGCTTTTCTCCTCTCCTTATTCACCGATTTCCAGATCTTGCAAGTTTTTATGGAAATCTCTACCCAAAAAGAATGATGATATGTTTACCCTAGCTTTTCATTTTTTTTCTTTGTGAATTACAGTATATCTTTCGCTAATCATGTATATATGTTTCTCAAATCAATTTTTTGTTATGGACTTTGAGTTTATTCGAGCATATATTGAGTTTGAGGTTTTATTTTTTTTGAACATCAGGATTTTCGTTTTTCACAATTTATTTTATGCTATCACAATTGATGTTTCTCGAATCAGTTCATTATTAAGAATTTTAATTTGAGTAGAATGATTATGCCAAATGCTACAAGAAATTGGAGCCAATCTACGATGGCCCATGTGTATTGGAGGATGAGATCATGGATGATGTCATGGCCAATCATCAGAAATACAAGGACGTGAAGCTTCTTGTCATAAAGTGACTTGGAGGATGAGGGGTGATTAACTGTAAGTGCCTCTTATGTAAAAATATAATTTTATTTTATTTATTTGTTAACTATGAATTTAAGATGTGTAGTTTGTTAAGAGAATATAAATAAGTTTAGAATTATTTTTCTCATGATATGTGTTATTGTTTTTTGCCTTAGCTTTATGATGTGTAATATTTTTTTTTCGTGAAAGCCAAATGCATCCGTTTAGAAGTAGTTGTAGTTTTTACTTCTTTTTCTTGAAGTTTAACTCTTTTTGAAAAATATAAATAAAAAATAATTATTTCTGTTTTCCATTACAAAAGGAACGAAGAAAATCGGGATTGATGAGAGTCTCCATGTTCTTGAGTCTTCAATTGGAAGACAGCTACGAGAAGTCCGCCTGAAAAACAAGCAAGGTATGGGTGAGATTTTTTAGTTTTGGTTTTTTAGGAATTTGTATTCTATTTAGATTATATTCAATCTGCTAATGATTAGTGTGCATGGAATTTAAAATTAATGTGCAGAATCTAGAATATTAAAGTGTACTTTCTATTAGTATGACATACAGAAAAATACAATCGTATATGGATTTTGTTTGTAATCCAATTCTTATATATTTTGTTAAGTGTTTTTGGATAAAATAATTAAAAAAAACTATTGTTATCTAATATGCAAATCCAATCATCAGAATGGAGAAGGTTGGTGTTGTTGGTCTAATTGTAAAAAGATTACCATTTTATCTTCTCTTCTCAAATTTGTGTTCATGGGTATGATCGAGTTTTCTCGATAGTATACATTTAGGCATATTGATTGTGTTTCAAATAATGTCTTGCTAATGGATACTTGTCTTATTATTATATTATATTATATTTTTGTGCAAAACAATTCTTATTATTGTGCAAAGTAGTGTGTTCTAATGTGCAAAAGAATTCTTGTCAAGAGTGTGTTAACAATAGAAACTCTTACTATATATCATCTTCATCTCTTAGTTTTTGAAATATTGAGAAGATTAAACATCTATCCAACTATGGTGTGTTTGATGTTATTTATTTGGGAGTAGGATTGAATACATTTTGTGCAGTTAATCATGAATAGATATTAATGCATTTATTGTTTTCTCATTCATTAGCGTGTGATATACAATCCACAGGTAAAATCACCCCGATCACGTAGAATGATGTATGAGCTTCAACCTCGGTCGTATAATGATAAACCATATGACGATTTGTCCACCTCTGGGTTTGCATATTCTAAAGAAGAATTTGTAATTTATTTGCCAGTAAATGTTGTGGCAATATGTTAACAATTCTCACTTGACGATTTATTGTATTGCTATATCTTTTTTACTCATGTACAATACAAAGTGTTATCGGTGTTTTATAATTTGTGATTTTTAGATCGGTCTAGATTACTAAATGTTAAGTCAATATAATGGGTTTCAACTCATTTTGATTATATATTTAGTAAAATTTATTTATTTACATCAAGTTATGGTTCCATGTCATTTCTGTACTTTTTGATAATTGGTTATAATATCAACTCAGTCTTCACTCTTCATTGAACATGTAGAAGATCGATATTTCTTGAAATACTATTGTGCAAGCCCTATTGCACTATTATGCATGTATTATTGTGAACAAAAAATAAAAATAAAACAAAATGATATTGCAAGGTTTTTATTTGAATCTCAATGACTATGTTGATGTTAAAATGCAAGTGTTACTTTTGCCGAATTGATAATGGAAACTTGGCACAGGTGCAGGTCCAGTTGTACTATTGTGCACATTTAACATCACTATTGTGCATCTCCTTGAACTAATATTGCACAAACTTCCAATATAAAGGGAAATATACCAAAAACAAACTTAGAGGTTGACCTTGTTGAGATAATCGGAAAAGCCTTCAAATGGTCAATGAAAATATTTCATAAAAATGTATGCCTTTGTTCATAGAATAATAAAGTTGAGTAAATGTAGAGAATGAAAACTCAACAATTGAACACCTTATAAGGAGGCCTTACAATCTAGACAAAAATAATATCAAAGTAAAAGCTATTAAAACACTCAATAATATCAACTCGGTCTTTATATTCTGAATCCACATTATTCTTCTAATCTTTCTCCTTTGTGTCCTAAAATCACATGCCTGCAAATTTCCATATGTGGATTAATACAAAATAAGATATTAAAAAAATGTAATAATTAACTATATTGAACAAAAGAAAGAGAAAATTGTAGAATAAGACAAATATTAAAATTGTATAGTTCTACTCAGTTCAATCAATCATTGCTAAATCAAGATATTCAGGTACAAAGTTTTAGCTTCACTATTGTGCATGTTCAGTTTCACATTGTGCATATACAATGACAATATTATGCATAACCCAAAAAATAATGGTGTAATAATTTATAAAGTACCAATATTTTCAAGCAAGAAATTTATAAATTTCCCTACACAAATACATGCAACTCATCATAAGAAAATCACCATAGCTACTTTACGATCGTGCACAAGTGAACACATTACTGTGCATATACTGACACTTGTGCACAAAACACATCACACTTGCATCAACTACAACGACATCAGACGACAACACGCACAAAACTTTTTAATCATAACATGTGCAAAACATCATAGCTATTGTACGATTGTACACAAGTTAACACATTACTGTGTATATATACTGACACTTACTTGTGCACAAACCACATCACACTTACATCAACTATAATGATATCAGACGATAACACGCACATTAACTTTATAATCATAACATATGCAAAACACTATAACTACTGTATGATCGTGCACAAGTGAACACATATTGTGCACATACTGACACTTACTTGTGCACAAATCATATCACACTTGCATCAACTACAACGATATCAGAAGACAACACAATTTTTTTTTTTTAATCATAACATGTTCAAAACACCATAGCAACTGTACGATCATTCACAATTGAACACATTACTGTGCATATACTAACACTTGTGCATAAATCACATCACACTTGAATCAACTATAATGACATTAGACGACAACATGCTCATAAATTCTCAATCATAACATGTGCAAAACACCATAGCTACTGTATGATCATGCACAAGTGAACACATTATTATGCACAAAATGACACTTACTTGTGCACAAAACACATCACACTTGCATCATCTACAAGGACATCAGACGATAGCACGCACAAAAATTTTTAATCAACACATACAGAACCTTACCTGATTAACTCAAACAATCCAAACTCAAAAGTCAAGAAATCAAATGAAATCTTGAAATTAGATAAAAATCCCCTAATTAAATAAAATATTACCTGACTTGTTCAAAATCGAAGCCATCAGGGTGCAACCAAAATAAAACTCGTAGAACCAAGAAAAAAACTGAGCAGGAGACCAAATCGAACGAGTAAGGGACCAAATCAAACAGGAATTGCCTCCAAAATCCAAAGGCGAGTTTGGTTTTTATTTCTCCCTAAATTTGAACAGGATTGTTCCTCCAAAATTAGCTAATTATTAATAGGTTGATGAAAATTGAATTTGTTTCTCAGGTAAAACCGAGCAGGATAAGTTTTACACAGGCGTGTTTTGATGAATTGGTTTCTTGTGGCTGCTCGATCGAAAAATTATGGGGATAAATTTTTACATTCCGACCTCTGTTATCTACTCTGGCCCAACCCTCAACGAAGGAATAATATTTAGAGGGCATTTTGATGAAATGGTTTCTTGCGGCTGTTCGATCAAAAAATTATGGGGATAAATTGGATGAACTGGTTTTGATGAAACGAGCAGGAGATCAAAGCTTTTGAGTGCATTTCTTACAGGATAGGTTTAAGTTTTTAATTTATTTCTGCGAATCACATGTATATATGTCTCAAATTCTAATTCCCCGTTTGAATTTATTTGAGCATATATTTAGTTTTAGGKTTTWWTTTTTTTTTTAACATTAGTCACTAATTTTTGATTTTAAGTGAATAAATTGTGTCAGTCATGCTTCTAAAAATTGTGATTAATGCGATGTTCGAGAATGTTGTATACTATCTTAAAAACTTAATTTACTCATTTTGAAGTTTTAATTTTCTTTAATGAATGTCAGATCTTGTTTCATGTTGTTTTGTGCTTGTGTATTTTCGGTTGGACAGTAGATGTAATGTTTTTGTACTCTGGATGAGAATTATTTAATTTATAAGATACCTCTAAGTTGGTTTCACCAAAGAGTTTTCTTATTGTATGAACATATGCGTATTTTATATTAAATCATTCATAAGTTTATATTGACTTTTTCCTTCAAATTCAGAATTATATGCTCTATTAGTGACTGCCTAATGGTTTTTTGATTTATACTTAATAAGTGTTTTGTGATTTTCTGAGTTATATTATTTTCATAGATACTTGTGGTGTTCTTTTAACGATAAGTAGAGGTGCTTGTAATGATTTATATTTATTCATAACTTATGTTGGTCGGTAATTTGTCGAATCTTATTCTTCACTTTTTTTGGCTTAAAATAATTTATATCGTATACTTCAAGTTCTTGTTTTCTTAAGCTCTAACTTGTGTTATGTGACTTGAATTCTTATTTTTGTTTCTATGATGTATGTTTTTTTTTTATTATGTCACCCTCTAAAAAAGAATTCTAATGTGCACAAGAATTCTTATTATTGTGTAATGCATTACTTATTAATGTGCAAAATAATTTTTATTATTTTGTAATGTATTACTCATTAATGTGTATTATATACGATTTCTACACATGCAGTTTTTTCTTGTATCTATGGTGTATATTTTTATTGTTATGTCACCCTCTAGAAAAAAATTCTTATTATTGAGCAATGTATTACTTATTGATGTACATCATATACAGTTTATGTGCATGTAGTTTTCCTTGTCAGTTTTGTTCATATAAATTGTTATTATTTTTTTTGTAGAAAGATGGATTCCAAAGTCTCTAAATTTACAAAATATGGCTCATATACCAATGTGGTTACAAAACTTGAATCGCACTTTTTGGAGAAGCCATGCAAAAGAGGGGTAGGAAATGTGGATTTGGGTGTTTTCACTATGAGGCACATAGAGTCATATAGGGGTTGGATTGAAGGCCAACTGGGTGTGACGGATTAAGGCATGAGATAAAAAAATAGTTAAATTATATCTGAAAGAAGTATTTGCCACTCCTTGGTATGTAAATAGATAAACGAGTAGAAGAATGTAAACGTGAAAATCGCGAAGGAGTATTCCAAATTTACAATGCAAAGAAACTTGAACCGAAAACTGGTTTAAAAGAATAATTTGCATGCGATGGATTAGTCCCTTAATTTAGGATTTTAATTTGAAACTATTTGTCAATTCTAATGTTCTAGTCTAAATTAGTTTGGAATTGTTAGGTTTTATAATGATTTTATTTTCAAAATATCATTACATTATGTTGTGCAAGAATTGGAAATTAGGAAATATGTTATCCCCTTAGGTTCACAAACTTACTGGCTAATGATTTTTGGTAGTATGGATATGTTTTGTATGCAGATTGCAAGGATGATTCACATTGTTGTAGAATGTTCATTTTTTTGTCAGACTTTTATACCATTTAATATTTTGCAGTATACCATTTAAAATTATAATTTTACCTTAGTTCCAGGTATGTGCACAATAGCATTACTAACCACGCACAATAACGGACAAATTTCCAAAAAAAAAGATTGCATAAGATATTACTTGTAATTGAATTATGACATTACGTTGAATAAATAAGATGCACTGAATCTTAGTATTTAATTTCAAATTTTTGTAACAACATTACGATCCGACTATTAGGTACCATACATCGTTGATGGGGTACGAAAGAAATTTGTAAGAAAACAAAAGAGATCATTTGGATCTTTTTCCTTGAATTATCATTTCATATACTTGCACATTCCGATTCAAATTCTAATTCGAATAAGATATATCTTTACAATGTTTGATTAAATAAAAAATAGTAGAAATGATTCTATTCAGTTTGTTTTATTCTATTTTTGTGTGCATGATTTATTGCATTATTGTGCAGATTTTATTGCAGAACTGTGCACATATTGGCATTTACTTGAGCACATAAACATAACCCACCTAAAACATATGGTCAATTGCAAAGTACAAATTACACACAATTAATAGGAAAATAAAGATTTCAAACTAAACCAGATTGTCAATTTATTTTCTGATTGTCCTACAATTCCCAAGATTGTACGTTGATAAACTATTGTGTATTGTATATCAACAAACAAACCAAAGAAAACAATGAAAATAAGAAGACCAAAACTTCTTAATTTTGAAACACAGACAAACCATGTTTCAATCTCACATTTAGTACCAAAAACCTAATAGACCAACAGTTTAAACAGGAATTCATGAAATCATGAAATGTTACGTTGCAGATTTTATTGTACTATTGAGCAGATTATATTGCAAGAATGTGAGCAAAACTATGATTACTTGTGCACAAACTAGTTTACAACATTAAGAAAAAAAAACAATATCAAGGGTCGTTCTTGAAATCTGCCAATTGAAGCCTTTTTTTGCTTCCTTTCACAAATCACCTTACAGTGCGCAAATATGTGATTCTTATAGCCTTGTTTTGAGCACAAATGATACTGCCAAACAACTACACCATCAACAATTGTTATTTTTGTACTAGGACGGACATCCAAACTAACCACTGAAGCATAAGACTTGTAAAACTTTATATATTCATCCAAACTCGTGAATTTCTAATTAATATAAGGTTTAATGGCATCTCCACATTCCGAAACCTAATATTTTATAGAGGGAGGTGCTATGACCATGCTTTGTCAAATAAGCTCCCAGTTTTGAGAAGAACATTCAATACACCTACAAAATTTTCCACTGAATCAATACAGAAAACACTAGCTTCATAACCACGACTACACCAATAACTTAATCAAATTGTTCGAGGACCCATATTTTTTTTTTTCTTGGTGGGGGGGATTAAGAGGTGCACAAAACTGGCCACAATCATCTCGCTATATGAAAAAGAAAAAAAAAAAAGAAGGGCCCTAATTCAAGAAAATTCTCGATAATCAGATGAACTACTATAAATCTGAAAATAAAAAATCTAAAAATAAAAAATGGTTTCCAAAAATAAAAACTTCGATAATCAGATGAAATATTATAACTCCAAAATGAACACTACTTGGTACACTGTCAATCGATGCAATTGAGGTGCAACCAACTCAAAACTTGTATAAACTAGAAAAAATTGAGCAGGGCCCTCCAAAATCAAAGCTCGTAACAACTAGAACAAATTGAACAAGCAAGGGGCCTTAAATTTTTGAAACCCGTAGAAACTAGATGAAATCGAACATGAATTGCCCTCAAAAACCCACAAGTGGGTTTCGACTTTGAATCCCCCTGAAATTAGGGTTCATTGTTTAGCTAAAAGGGGGATTGTTGTTCAATTTATTTATTTATTTTTTTGAGAGATTGTTTTGATTCTGAATTGAAATAGGAAAGGAAAGGAATAAAGATGTTGTGATGTAAGATACGTTTTTAATTTTAGCTAGAAGAGACTTTTTCATATATTTATCAAATTAGATCCATTAGATTGATTAGTTACAATGGTAAGGATGGATTCTCATTTCTCATACGCAGACTCATTCTCATCAGAACTTATCTATCTATCTATATGGTTGAGTTTCTTTAGAAAAAATCCCTTTTTGAGAAGTAGGATTTAAGTAGGAATCAATTTAAAACCTTTAGATTGGATATGGATGGATAAGAACATGATATGAAAAATACCTCATATTTGGTCTAAACAAAAAGCAACTTAGGCAAGTTCGTAATTTGAAGAAAAATACTCAAATATTTAAAATACCATAACTTACTCATTAATATTCATTTTGAATGAAAAATATGTCAAATTAATCGTCTTTCCATTATATATATATATATATATATATATATATATATATATATATATATATATATATTATATATATATATATATATATATATATATATAATATATATATATATTATATATATATAATATATATTATATATATAGGGGTGGGTTCAAATGAAAACCATGTCCTTATTTCTGAACATCTGAACCAATGCTTTTATTATATACCAGTAGTGCTTATATTAAACAATTACAGTGCTTTATTAATATTTCGGTTATATACACCAGGAGTGCTTTTATTATACAAACCTAATTCTTATAATAAAATAAGGAAATACACAAAAAATATGATACATCCATTTAATTAGATCAAAGGCCCATAATTGACTCTAGGTTCACAAATAAGGACACGGTTCTCATTTGAACTTATATATATATATATATATATATATATATATATATATATAATATATATATATATATGTATATATGTATATATATATTAGAGACCTCAATGGGAAGAAGAGTTTAATAAAAATAAATTATTTAAAAAATAAGATAAAGCAAACTAAAACTTACTATTGATGTGTAAAAAAACAAAAATAGTCATTGATTCAAGCAATGAGGTTAGAGAAAATAGGGAGAATAAAATAAGAGAAGAATGTTAAATAATGAATTTATTTTCAATAATCAGTAAATCATTTGATCGTTGGAAAAGGGAGAAGAAGAGCCATGTATGAAGATGAAGAGAGAAAGAGAGGCGAGAATTTCACATTATGTGCATATACTAGGAAATAGGAATCGTGAAATTCGCATTTATATTTTTTTAATAATATAAATCCATAAAAATGGACTTTCATCTTCACTAGGTCATCTCTAATTTAGGCCTATGTTAGGTCGATTGAGTTACGATTTGGAGATAGATATCCAATCAATATTTGTGAATTTGTAGTGCAGTTTTGTGGGGGTAAGGGATAAGTTAGAAGTGGAAGGTAAATGATTTTGAATTGTTGGTTTTGGTGAACTAATTGTGGTTGTTTTTGAGAGGCTTCGGTGGATTGCCAACAATGGAGAAGGAGAGGCCATCCCGTTAGGCGGATGGGGCTTCAAGTAACCTTGGGGTAAGACGTTGTGGATGCGGATCTAAATATTTAAACTCTTGTATCTGAACAGATCCATTGGTTGGCCGTCCGATCAGTTTCATTGCCGACACGACCACCTCAACGACCAGTAAGAGGAGGATTAGGTTTGCAAATACTGCATCTTTAAGGTTTTGACATTCAAACTTTTGTCCGATCTAAAGTTAGGGGTAGATTCCCTATTTGGGATATGATTTATGATTCTAATAATTTTAATATTAGTTGTGGTAATTTTATTATTGATTGGGGAATTTGTAAAAACACGATTGCAAGATGTGTACTACATTTATTGTGTTATAATAAATTGTTCACTTGGATTGGTAATCATTGAAATAAGGTTGATGCCTCACACTTAGAAAAAAAAACCCAAAAGATTACCAACGTATTTTTCCATCGGTACCCGTTAATAATAACCTTACCGATTAAATTACAAAGGGATAAATCCCTTAGTAAAAACACTCATTGGTAAGACTATTACCAACAGATTTTATTAACCGCTAGTAAATTATCGAGGGGAATCTGAGTTTCTTTGGTTTTTTTAAACTACTGAAGGATTATATTCCATCGTAATTTATAAATATTATATTTCTTTAATATTAACGGCGGATTCGTACCATCGATAATTTGTTAACCCACCTCAAACTAGCCCGCCACGCCAACCATGGCCACATATGAGGAGGCCATTTTAAATGTTGTCAAGGGGATCGAATCACTGTTTATTAATATATTTATATTCCATCGATAATTTATTAATATTACCAATCAATTCGTTCCGTCGATATTAAATATGGGGGAACCCGTTAATGGGCTCCCAACTGGCCGACCCGTCCCAACTCCCACCAACCATGGCCATATATGAGGCTATTTTAATTCATTTGAAACGTTGACAAGGGGAATTGAACCCCAACTTCTAGGGTGAGGGGAAGAGGCTTCATCGATGGGCCAATATATATTACATGTACGATATTTTGTATTTTTTATATTTATTATATATATGAGTTAATGTTATAACTTATATTTATAAATAATTATTATTTTATTACAATTATATTATAGAAAATGACTACGGTGCCGTTAAGGTACCATGCCTCCCACCTCCTGCATTTACATCCATTCATTTATCAATATTTATAATTAATTATTAATCAAATTGTTTTGATTACATGAAAAATGGTATTCTCACAGCACCGTAGAAGTTCTCTATATTATATATATATATATATATATATATATATATATATATATATATATATATATATATATATATATATATTCAAAATCATATTATATATATTATTAAAATAATAATATATTGAGACAATAACAAATAAAATTTGAGAACCAAACTTAAAAAATTGTTGTTGTTGTTGAAAAAATATTCAATAGATATTACATTTTTATATTTACTATATATTAGTTAAAGTTATATATTATAATATAATTATATATTATTATTTTAAAGTGTATTCTAATTATATTATATATGTTAAAAGAAATTCTCTCTCTCTCTCTCTCTCTCTATATATATATATATATATATATTATTTAGAAATAAATAAAATTCAAATTTTAGGAATAAATAAATTCAATCAATTTGAATGTAAAATTACCAGGGGATCTCTAATTTCATGTTAATTACCAAGGGAATTTTCATCCTAGGTAATTTTAGCATCGGAACTTTTATTTTTTATTTTCATTTCTTACACTTACGAGGGAATTTAATTCCCTTTATAATTTTAATATATTTTATTTTATTTTTAAAATATTTTACTAAGTTTATTTAATGCTAATTGTCGAGGGTGTAAAATGTTATCGATATTTAACGAGGAATCTCAGTTCCCTTAATAATCTTTGCATTTGTTTTATGCTACATATTTTTTTATTGTTGAAATTAACGAAGGAATATGAACCCTTCGATAATTATCTAAGAAATGATATTTTTAGCATTATATATATATATTATTACTTTTTTTAATAATTTTTATACTAAAATTACTTGTAAAAAGTTTAACTCATCATCAACATGAAAGTTCAACCCGGTCATCATTGGCGGAGAATATTCCTTTATTCATTACTTGTAAAAAGTCTAACTCATCATCAACATGAAAGTTCAACCCAGTCATCATTGACGGAGAATATTCCTTTATTCATTATCAAGAATCTAAGCAAGTTCAATAGGCATAAATGCCGTAACATAGCCAAAAAAGATTCTAGCTATCAACGGGCAAAATGTAGAGACGTTGCGAAAATAATTGGCGAAAATAATATAATATTAATAATTAAGATATGCGTACATAATTTTAAATTATTAAATATTTTTCCACAATAAAACTTATTAAGATGTAAAGAGTATTTCCTTTTCATTGAGAAAAAACAAGGCTCGCGCACACACATATATATAAGAAATATAAATATTTAACTAATATACTCTCAACCAATTAATGATGTTTATATTTAATTATTTCCCTTCTTTTCTTCTAGTTATCATATTATCATAAATTTGTTTATATTTCTTAAAATAAATGAGAATAACAAAATGTTGAAAAAATTTAAAATGACACTTAATTTGTAAGAAAATTAAATATCTAAAACGATACTTATTTTGAAACGAATGAAGTGTGTATATATATAAGGTTGAGTTCCAATGAGAACCCTAACATTATTTGAAAACCTAAAAATTAGTGCGTTATTATATACAATCACTACTAATATTATATAAGGGAAAATTCTCGTTTGATACACTTTTGATCAAATTAAATCCAATATAATCCACCTAAATCTTCTCTTTCCATTTAAGTCATATTAATCCCAATAAATCATAAGTTAATATTTTATGTCCTAATCTATTACATCATGGAATCATGTTATTTAAGGTATGAGCCATGATCCCGCTCTCCAATTAATCCTCTCATTACCTTCTCAGTCGATTCTTTTTATTCTTTATGTTGACAATTAATCTTCTCCATAACATAACATTTAAATTGTCCGTATTTATCTTCTTCATAACATAACATTTAAATTGTTCATATTTCTTATTGAGAACATCAAATCTAGGATAGTGAGTTCAGTGTCATTTTTTAAGAAATGATAATAAATCGGATGGGGATTTAGTACATGAATCTGATTTGTGGATTGAACTATTAGGTGTACCAGTGAGACTACATGGATCTATATGAAATTCATTTGAAAAAATTGAATTTTTCTGTCCACTTTTAGGATAGTTTGTTATCCATACAACTAGTATAGAATAAAATGCATTTTGTCCAGGGGTAGTTTTAATCCATACAACTAGTATGGAATTTAAACTAAATCAATTCAATTCATTTTGTATAGTGTAGTATGTACACCCTACTGCTAGTATGTAGTTAATTTAAAAAAAAATCAATTCAAGTCATCTTGTCGAGGATAGTATGCAATCCATGCTTGCTAGTATAGAATTCACTACAAAAAAACAACAGATTTCCGACGGATATTCCGAGGGAACTGAATTCCCTCGGAAATTTCCGAGGGAAAACCGAGGGACAGCAAAATCCCTCGGTTTTTTCCGAGGGAAATCCGTTCCCTCGGAATATCCCTCGGAAATTCGGGCGCCAAATTTTTCCGCCGTGATTACCGAACGACAAAATGAGGGATGACCGACGGATGGTTTTCCGATGGAATTAGTCCCTCGGAAAACCGACTGATATTTGATTCTCTCGGTTTTATTTATTAATTTTTTTTAAATATTAATTAAATTTACGAGGGAATACAATTTCCCTCGGAATCATTCCAACGGATCACTGACTCCCTCGGAATAATTCCGAGGGAACTTGTATTCCCTCGGAAATTTAATTAATATTTTAAAAAAATTAAAAAATAATTAAAATCGTAAAAAATAGAAAAAAATAATAAAAAATATGATTTATTTTCGGGACGCCTAGGCGCACCCCTCCCCGCCCCGGTCGTAATTTTTTGGGTTTTGTTTCTATTTTTTACTATTTTTTTGGGTTTTTTTTTCAATTTTTCTATTTAACAAATAGGCATGGTAATTTTCTATGCTTCTCCTCACCGTCCGTACAAGTTTGGACTCTTCTCTCTCCTCAAAACTGCTTCTCCACCAATCACCTCAACGTAAGTTTCAATGCTTTCATTTTCGGTACAATTATTATTGCAATTTAGTCTAACAGCTATATGGTTAAATTATTATTAGTCATGTAAAAATCACAAATTG
>BMAC01000418.1:554172-572751 GCA_014905375.1 Phtheirospermum japonicum | reverse complement strand
AAATCACGGACTGTTTTCCTTTTCAACATGATTATTCTATCTCGTTCCCATCCAATTTTCTTTTATTTTTCTTTTTTACTTTTACTCTCTGTGGGTTTGTCTTAAATGGTTTTGTACGTTTCTCTCTCTCTCCATGTTCACTCATCAAAGATAAAAAAAAAAACATGGGACCTCTGTTCCAGCATCATTCCTTCTGAAAAACCACCACTTGTACTTCTTTGCTCCCCAAAATCTAATCTTGGCGCTACAAAAACCAAAAAAAAAAAATAATAATAATAAATCTTGATGAGTGAGAGAGGAGGCTCTCTGTGAGTATACTTGAACCACTAATCAATATTATCCCTAATTTTAGACCTATGAGTTCTCATACGGCTGCCCAACACTTGACCCGATGCAAACTCAGATCCGCAAATTGAACACTCGAATTTTCAATTTATTCTTAATATTCAATAAAATTCTGTTTGCTGAGATCGGCGGCGACAATTTTTCCGGTCTGCGTTGACCATCGTCGTCTTAGACTTCTTGTGGCTCGCTCTGTGGCCGCCCAGCGCTTGGAAAGAAAGGGAAAGTTCGGCTGCAGGTTTTGCACTCGTAGACGTAAATGCCGACTCTGGCGCCGCTGCTCGTTGCGACGGCGACGACGGACATTTCTGTGAATTTACGGCTGATGAATTTTATATTCTCCATCGTTGCTTGTTGTGCTTGCCTTTAACGATTATATATATAATTTTTGTCTCAGCCGCTTGTTGTGCTTGTTGCTCTATGAGTAATGCTTTCTTATCAGCATAATGGTGCTTTTTATGATTATTCAAGTCATTATTTTGAAGATGTATGAACCGTGGGTTGTATGTATTTGGTAATGAAAGAGTGCTTTATGTTTAAATGTTCCTGGATGTGCATCGCTTTCTTCATGTATCCCCAATTCTTTGAGTATAATATATTAGTGCTTTGTATTTAATTTTTGTGCACACAAATTGTTAAACCAGTGAATAATGAGATTTAGTGCTTTCCAAGTGTGTGTACAATGCTTTTTGTTTTACGTGAATGTGTTTTATGAGTTCCTACAAATATATGTACGGTACTTTCAAAACATGTGTATAGTGCTTTTCAATGTATATGTATAGTATTTTCAAGGTATGTGTACATTGATTCCAAAGTATGTGTATAGTGCTTTCAAATTAAGTATATACTGATTGAATGGTATCTGTACATTGCTTTAAAAGGTATTTGTACAGAGCTTTCAATATATTTGGACTGATTAAGTAAAACAAAGAAATGAACCAGAAATTTATAAAAGCACGACCATTGAATATAACAAAGCATAACACCACATATTTACAAAGCACTTTTAATTAGTATATAAGAGCACCACAAATCTGCAATCCGGGTGAAAATAAATTGCATGATAAAAATGGTATCCATTAATTGGAAATAAATCATTTATTAATTGAGAAAATAGAAACGTGGTGAATATAAATTGCATCATAAAAATGATATCTATTAATTGGAAGTAAATCATCTATTAATTGAAAGTAAATCATCTATTAATTATGTTTGAAATCACCTCTTAATTGGAAAGAAGTAAAAAAGACCATTGTACCCTAATATGCTTAAAGTCAACTCAAACCATCTATTAATTATGACCATTGATCTGATTTCATTAGCGGTGTGGATTTGTCCCTAGGTTCGCAAATAAGGACTGGTTTTCACTGGAACCCAACCCTATATATATATATATATATATATATATATATATATATATATATATATATATATATATATATATATATATATATATATATATATATATATTATATTCTCAAGATGCAACAATGTTGAAACAAAATGCTATAAAGACTACCTTTACAACATTTCTACGATGCAATAATGTTGAAAGTCAAAAGATTGAGTATGTGACATATTAAATGCTTGAGATTATCAAAATTAATGTTAAATAGTAAATACTACTCTTGACATTGTCTACCATTAATTTAAGATTTATCATCTAACCATTTTATTTCTCTCCCAATTGTTTCTAAAATATTTTACAACATAATTACAATTGACATTATTGTATTAAAGATGTCTCATGCATAAGTGACAGAAAAATCATAAAATATATCTCAAAATATTACAATATTCTCTAATGTATGCACTTGTAGATTCTTATTTAATTTTCATTTTCAAACTGGCGTCATGCATTTTTTCAAACACGTAGTTTTCACATTCCTAATATTGTGTTTCATAACTCAGATTCGGTAAATCAAACTAATGTAAAAAATTATTATCTGGCAAAACATCAAATAATAAATCATATATTACCAACCTGTGTTGAAATTTTATAAATAACAAACATATAAAATTCATAAATCGTATATCCTAAAACATGCGAAATAATTATAGGATACAAACATCATGCTATAATCATCAAAGATTTATGGATTAACGGAATACCTGGATCCATAGTCGTAATTCGTATGCAAAAATCAACTCCCGTAACACGAGACGAGAATCCTAATCCAAAAGCAAGCAAGAACAAGAACATGAATAGGTTCAGATTGGTTTTATGATCTTCCTCACCTAAATCTCTAAAGGGGCCTTAGTTTTCTATCTTGATGGGGGAAATAGAAAACAATGTATGATTTAGTATATTGGGGACCATAACCATGTAGTTTTTATATAGTTATCAATTAGGGTATCCCATAATCTCCTAAATTGATACTAATAGGTATCTACTCATTAACTCCATATCAAATTCTAGTAGACATAGGACTATTTTCTTAATTAGATCATTTAATTAAGTCCAACAGCAATATTAATATAATGGCAAATATAATTGTAATTAAAATATGTTGCCCACTTTAATTGGAAATTAATAGATTTTCAACAATCTCCCACTTGGGCTACATGTCGTTCCTTGAATAATTATATTACTTTATGTGTACACCTTATGCCATTTATTCAACAACTACTGCCTGGCAATCTAGTCCATCTTAAATAATAGCAATAAGACTATCACGTTTTTCATCACTAAATATCGTGAATCAACCATGATAATCACCATACTAATATACTCAATGATACAGATCAAATATGGTGAGTAGCATGAAAATACATGTAATGTGATCCTTATCATGGATATTTCCAACTAGTCCAACTTTAGTGAGATCAAATCATAAGTAATGCAAAACATTACAAACAAATATAATGAGTTCAAAATACCATCAACTTTATTCTGCAGAAAACCGAAGGTACTAAAAGTTTTAACAAAAGTACATAGAACACCAACTCCCACTGAACTAAGGTAATATCCATAGTAACACTCAATAAGCACAATGCTCGTTAAATACCTCATGTATTTATGATATCTTAGTGAGTGAATTTGCTAGCATAAATTTGTCCTTATGTGTTCCATGAAAAATTTGAACTTTTTCCTTTATCAACAAAAAACTTGTTTTCTCGCCGAAATATGGCAAGCCAGATTTTGCAATCATATCCATAATAAGATTTCTCAAAATTTTAGATAGAAATTGTGAGAAACTACAAATCTCAACACGACACCTTTTCAAAATAGCTATTCCAATTAGCACTTAGGTATAGCAAAATGGATTTTTAATGACATCCAATAAAATCGGAATCAAAAAATACCAAACGGAATCCAAAAAATTTTGATTTCCGATAATAGATCATAAAATCATTTTTTTTGTCTAATAAAACTTTTATAAACCCTTTAGGATTTTCCAAAATAAACCATATCAATGTTAATTATTTGCCAAAATATTATGTAAAGTGATATCCAAAAGCTTACATACTTAAGCATACAAAAGACTTCCAAACATAAGTAGTCTTTTGCATATATTAACTTTATACTCATTCTTAGGGCACTAAATGAGTTAACCTTAATTGTCTTTAGTAACTGAGTGTTGCTACTGAACTTACGATATCTACAATTATCAACTATGTTTAATCCAACACCAAATGGTATAGTAACTTAATGATAATTATAATACCATAAATAAGGAGCCATCTCAAATGAGTTTTTATGCCATAATGATTCTAAATATTTTTACAATAACCAAAGAGAAAAATAACTTTATAATCAATGTCTTTATTTAGATGAAGATTTTCAAATACACATACCAAATATCTCGCAATGTTGTCATTGAAATCTTTTCGGTCTTAAATAAATTATGACCAATTAGACTCAAACTTATTGTCAACTCAACGAGATTTCAAAATATTATTGTCATCCCAAAGTTTCTTCTAATGTACCTAATATTTATTTTGAAATTGTTGTGTTTGCCTTTAGACGGTGAATCTTTAAATATTACTTTGGTGATCAAAAAATTGCATATTGAACAATGTTACGAAGGAATCATTGTCAAATACAATTGTAGTAGGATATCATAATCCTTACCAAAGATAAAACCAATCACCTTTTTTCCCACTCAAGCTCAACTGTCTCAAACAAACTTTATATCCCATTACAAAAGACTCTCTAAGTTCTTAACAAAAATAGTAACTTACATTCGTAAATCCAAGTTCTGTTGGAGATCCGAAAGTCATACATTAGTTGGATAACCCCAAATATACAAATATAGAGTTTTGCATAACCAATATCCATATGGGGATTTAGTTTGCTACTACTTAGTTTAGAACTCTAATAGAAATTAATATTGCATTATCAATTGCTTCTCCAAAATCTAAAGTAAAGAAAATAGATGAAGCATATTTCTTACCATATTCTTAAAGAGTATATGTTTTGTACATATGAAAAGTCATGCAAATAAGAGGCATTGTCGTCATAGATAATGAAACTATAATATTTGAATATAGAGAGAGATAAAATTTAACCGTATGCTCTTTCAAATTCAAATGACTTTAATCAATGGCAAATTAAACTCATATAGCCTCAATTACATTTGTTTTGTCACAATCCTGTACAGATGTATCTTTCAACATCACTTGAACATTGACTCCACAATTAGAAACATTTGCACTGTAATACTTAGTGAGAAGTTACCCACTAAATACTTAAATGTACAAAACACAATTAAAATAATTAATATTAAAATGAGAAGCATACTTAGAACATTCTCACTATCATAGATAAATAAAATAATTGAATTCCTTATATTATTACTTTTGCATTCCAAATGTGTGTCCTACTGCAACTTTATTATGAGGGATAAATACAAATTGAGTACTAATGTATTTTCTCGTTCAATTAAATAATATCATCGAGAGAATAATGTATTCCATGATGTTCCATCTTAGTGAAACAATAATCAAGAAATTAGTAGTTTCAATAAATATTTAGAAGGAACAATTTGCGCTATTGACCTCATAATTAATGCCCTAAATATTACTCGTAAATAGTGCCATAAGCACATAAAATTGACATTCGCAAATAAATTATAATAAACCAAAAATAAATTTAGAGAACAAAACTAAAATGCTTACAATTAATATTTATGTCGTAAAATAAATGAGATATGGGAAAATGAACCAAATGGGGACACATTACAAGGAACATAGTACAATATTAATCTCGTCGAAGGACATAAAATTAACTGCAGCGGTATCCTTGTTGCAATGATCAAACACTGATAATAAGTTCTGTTAGACAAAGTCTATCGAAGGACCGATCAATGCCCACATGAAAAGAAGAAAAGGGTAATTACCACATGTTTATCATCACAGGTGCTTTGTTATTCGGCCAGGCTATGTCAGACCGAAGAGTCGATCATAACTCGCATAAACAACTCCACACCATCATCTATGTAAAATCAATAAGGTTTATCTCCACAGCAGAGGTTGCGAAGACTATGTGCTATTTTGATCAACCACGTGAAAAATTACTAGACCAATTGAGCAAGAACAATTCATTGTTACTCAACTGAACAACGTTAAACGTCGTCTCCTGTAAAATACATATGGATTGATCCAACTTTATTTTAATTTAAAACTAAAATAACTGAAATATTCTTGAATTAAATCTAAAACAAGCTCAAATCCAAAAAATTAACATAATTTGAATTTAGGACCCAATAATAAATTAGGCCGAAAATCCATTCCTTTATGTAGAATAAATCTACGACAACAACGAGCATGATAAATAAGCTCAATATAACCTTAATTGGATTTGAAACTAAAACCATAGTAGGACTCAAGTTCATAGTTTTCAACTGAATATGGGTTATATCTTTATGAATTAATTATCGAATAGATTCAATAATAATTCAGTCTTTATTGATTGAATTAATTCCACCATTTGTTAACCCAATTCCATATATTCAAGTTCATTATCCAAAATTCCGTGTATGAATTTGAGTCAAATAAACCCAAAGTTCAATCCTTATAAAGATTTTAAGACCAACAAAAGTTAATCTCAATATCTAACTTTAATTTGGATTAAATGAAATTGAATTTAACACTAATATTAATTTGAGTCCGAAAAATGCAATTATATATGAACATGAGTTCATAGTTACTGTATTTGAATTTAAAGTCCATCAAACCAAATTAGACTTTAATATCAACTTTATTTAGATTTGAGTCTCGTGTAACCAAATTGTACTCAATTCTAACTTAAATGTGAATTAAATTCACAACATATAGACCAAGTTCAATGTATAAATTTTAAGCTAAAAGTCTGTTTGTAATTTGAGCCAAAACTTGACAAGAATCCAAATATCAAATTACCCGCATTAAAATTTAAATTGAGAATTAATAAAAATTAGCAATGTAGCGTTATCGGCTAAATTGTTTCAAACTGAAGAGCCGATCACAATTCGCATGACTTAAACTCACATTACCATCTACGTAATTTTCCAAAAAATCGTTCTCTGCATCAGAGGCTACGAAGGTAACTTGTTGTTTTGTCTGATTTAATTGAAAATTACTAGATTATCCGAATGAGAATATTTAATTATTCTCCAATAAATACATCTACAATTTAATTTTAATTAAAGTCTAAAATCAAATTAGACCTTAATGTATTAACTTTATTTGAATAAAAGCCTTAGAAAACCAAATTAGGCTTGAATGTAATAATGAGTATAAAAGCACCAAATTTAAATTCAAAACTTATGAGTACAACATAGCTAATTTAAGCCCATTATACGTGAAAATAAAATTGTTGTAATAAAACCAAATAACTACAATCATGGTCCTAAATCATGCAATTCATGGCCCACATTAAGACATTTAAGGCCCGTACCATACATGACCCTAATCAGGCCCACCAAGAAATTAAAAACTGCAGAAAGTCTCAACCAAGAAAACAAACCATTTAGGTCCCAGAGTTTTCAAATTTCAAAAAAAATAAAAAAACAAACCAAATAATTCAAAAAAACTACAATCAGGCCCAAAAAAAGATTGAACAAATTCATATCAGCCCAAAAATCCTTAACTTTAGTAACAAAAGGCCATCTTCTCCACTGAGATAGCAAGAACCAAGACCTGCCGCCCTACCATACAGCAGCCACCACCACGGCCAACGCCGTTTAGCTTACTGCCGATGCCAAATTCTTAAACATTGAGGAGCTATGGACACCAAAACGCAACGACAAAGGTAAAATCAGCGAGCAATCCCGTTAGCCCACCGCTGCGTGCCGCTCCAACAACCTCACCGTTTACAACAAATCGTCACCCCCGCCACAGCCTTGAGTCGCCCGACGCCATATCGACGAGGATAACCGGTGCCTGACCGACGCAACAATGGTAAAAAGTCCAGAAACAATCGGCCATCCACCTCTGAAGTCGGACATCATCCAAACGAGGAAGTTAGACCAAATCCGACGACATAGCAAAGAAGAATCAACGAGCGAGCAAACCCCTGTGCCGTCGTGGTTTTGCTATCCCCAGTCCACCATAAAACATCAAGGACCACTGGCATCTACCAGCCTCTTGCCCCAAACACCGCCTTCTTCATCAGCGATGTCAAATTCTGGGGAAGGAGCGTGCGGTCCCGATTCCAAATGGGCCGCCCTCATCTAATTCCCTTGCCCAGAACCCCTACATCTCACTTAAACTAGAGAGGCCGCCGTTAGTATGCTGCAGCAATGGAGGGGAGAGAAGGTAAGATGGCGAGCGTGCGACCTGTAACCTTAAGGCCGCAACTTTCCTCCCTGAACGGTGGTTTGGTAGTTGTGCGGCGAGAATTTCTTAAGAAGAAGACCAATTTAGGGTTCTCGAATTGGGAGTCTAATGTTCTATTATTAATACTAGTGTGAAAGCCCGCGAAAATCGCGGGCAAATATAAAAAATGTAAAATAGATGAAATTTATCAAAAAAAAAAAAAATTAATTAAAAATGTGAATTGTTATATCAAAATGAAAAAAATATTGTTCACTTTATATTTTGAAAATTTTATGCTACATTAGTTGTTTTGTTTAAAATGATATCATTTTCGTCGCAACAAATAATTCCCAACCCTTTATGCTCTTAACTATCAATATTGTGAAATAAAGATGACATGTGCATTGTACGCGAGTTTTATAATGATACTTTGAAAGATTTGTGATAGATATAAAAATAAAATAAAAAATCTTAAAGTATGATTGTATTTTAAACTTATGTGGCGTCTCGTTCCAATATAAAAATCGTTCGAGTTCTGGTATATTTCTATTTATATTACATCATTTTTCATAATGAATAGTGTTCGAGTGCATTTATACATGCAGTCCACGGGATTAGTTGTTAAATATAGTAAATTCCCGTAATGTGACGTTCAAACCCGAAGATAACCGAAATTGTGAAAATATTAAGGACCCCTTGAGTGATATCAAATTCATATTTTATAAGGTTATCATATTCATTCGAAATGCGAAAAATAAAATTAAGACCAAAATTCTTGTAACTTTCGATTTTGTTAAATCTGTTTTTCATTTAATTTCATTTCCATTAAACATTCCAAAATTCTTGTTTCCATATGTATTTCAGCTTTACACAAAAAATAATAAAATTTATCAATTAATAAATACCGAATAAAGCAAGTAAATAAATTGTACGAAAAATAAGATTTATTTCTCATTTTAAATTTTGAAAGACTTCCTTATAAACTACATTACATGTCTTATTGACAATGATGTCACCTTTTGCAGCAAAGAATCTTCAACCCTTTACGACTCTTAACTCAAGATATCGCTACCAAAAGCTAACCGTGACTGAAAATTGGTCTTGACAAATATAACCCAACATTGGAAAGAGTTTGCCCCTGCCTCTTGTTTATAGTCATTGCGAAACATACAATGAGTGAAAATTATTTTCTTTGGAATTTGAAAGGCACCCTACTATCAGAGGACTCAATGTCATTCGTGTAATATATACCTTGGTCCCAATATTGTTGCCTGATAAAATCATTTGCTTCAATAATACGATCATCAAGTTGTGTAACAACCAACCCGCGATTTTCACCTTTCTTAATTATTCTAGTGTAAAACCCGCGATTTTCACGGGCAAATATAAAAAATATTTAAAAAAAATCAAAAAAATAATTAAGAATGTGAATTATTATATCAAAAAAAATATATATATATATTGTTCACTTTAAATTTTAAATTTTCTTATGCTACATGAGTTGCTTTGTTTATAATGATATCATTTTCGTCGCAACAAAGAATTTTCAAGCCTTTATGGTTTTAACTATCAACATTGTGAAATAAAGATGACATGTGCATTATACGCGAGTTTTATAATGCCACTTTTGAAAGATTAGTGATAGATATAAA
The DNA here is from genome assembly GCA_014905375.1 of Phtheirospermum japonicum. Classification (NCBI taxonomy): domain Eukaryota; kingdom Viridiplantae; phylum Streptophyta; class Magnoliopsida; order Lamiales; family Orobanchaceae; genus Phtheirospermum; species Phtheirospermum japonicum. The sequence goes on along the minus strand of BMAC01000418.1, from coordinate 563,017 downwards.
AATAAAGTAAAAAATCTTAAAGTTTGGAAAACCGAAGTGTCCTTGTGTCCGGTTTCTTTTGCATTACACTTACACAAAAATTATATGTAATAATTATTTAATTGGAAAACCAATAATTTTGTTTGTTGATCTTCCTTTTAATTATTACACAAAATATGGTGAGTGAACTAAAACATGGTGGATATGCAAATATTAGTGTCGGTCAACTAATTCTCTACTAATCAATTAATTAAGTTTGGTAAGTAATTAGAAAATTACTTTAAATTAGATTACGATTTAATTAACAAAATTATGAAAAATAAATAATAGCCCAACATAATAAGCTAATTATACTACCTACTAATATGCCATAATAACCTCTTAATTTATTTAGATTTGGAAGTATATATAATTCCGTAGCATATTCATATGGATGTATAGAAGTTTCAAACATTAGCATATTTATATGAAAATGATTTCAACATCATTCAATCATTTGTTACGTGAATATCGTACATTTTATCGCCTTAACATTTCTTTTTAAATGTTAGTTTTTACTTTATTTAAGTGTAAATACTTATCTAACAATTGATCATGTTATATCGCCCTTCCATTATTTTAATGAGAAGTCTATAATTAAAAAAAACAAAAAAACAAAGAGAATACAAACATAAAAATTAGAATAACATGATTTCATGTTCCAGCATTGATAGTTTGAAGATGAAAGATTAAATTAAACTCCACATCAGCATTAACATATATTTAGAATATTACAATTTTAATTTCTCCAAACACATTAAAAAAATTAGAAAATCTTAATAATTATCTAACATTAAGAGTTATTAACTGAGTTTGGTAGGATGATGAAGGATTTAGTCTTAATTTAGAAAACCAATCCAGGCCACTGCTAAGAGAATTTTTTTTAGGCAATAAACAACAACACTATAAACTGATGGCAAACGCAATCAAATGATTTACATAAATATCACAAAAATCCAGCAAGGTTTAGTTTCCATCTCTTCTTTCTACACTTCTCCTGTTGCTTCTTTAGATTCGCTAATGATGAACCAATGGAACTTTTCAAACCAGTGAACCTTACGCATGTGTGAGATTGAAGCGATGGCTTTTTCATGCAAAGCAAGTTTAAGTAATATACTATGCACCTTAGAAAGAGAAACAATATATGTCTACAAAACAGAGCAGTTACAAAATACAACTCAATAAGAACACATTTCAACCCTTTTCTTTATTTCTATTTTTGCATATTTAATCTTTTCTTTATTTCTATTCTTGCATATTCAATTAAGATATGAGATTAATTATGTTCTTCAGTTTTCAACTTCTCATTTCTTTATCAGTTTATATCTTATTCCTAATTATCTTCTTTAATAATTAGATCTATACTAAATCAACTTGAAGATAAGAACATGTACTCCTGTTGCAAGAAAGAAGTAGTACCAAGGAGCTTCCAATATCTGCACCGTAATTCGCAAAACATTAACAAAATAACTACAAACTTAATATTATTACAAAAAAAGAAATGTACACTCAAATACATAGAATAGGATTTTTGTCGGCTAACCATACATAAATATCTGCATTTTTTAATCACATGTTATATTGCTGCTCTCATGACACCCCTGGCAGCTTCTTGTTTTATCTCTGCTTCTTTTCCACTGCTTTGGAAGTTATACACTTGTTGTATAACCCAGATGCTGAGAAACGACTCAAGGGCGAATAGTCCAAACCCAATGAAGTAAAACACCCCAACCGAGATATGGTCGCCTATGAGATCAAGATCTGACAGGATACATGCCAGAGACCATCCTCTGAAAACGATAGGAGGTGCAACCTCAGCAAAGATGCAGAATCCAATGTGAAGCATGTAAAATAGGAAGGACCAACCAAACCTCGGTGCACTTTCTTTCCTGAAAGCTTGGTAAAGTGGGCGATACCATAAAACATAAGCTCTTGGAACCCCAGATATGAAGTAGATAATGGCAAGAAACCAACTCCTTGGATCTCCCTGTCTAATCCATGCAGTAGTAACAACTATGATATTCCACATAAGCGTAAAAGTGAGACCTAAAAACGTTGTAAACGCCACATATTGCAACTTCTGAAGATGAATTGGTATTTTATTTGTAATATCATGATGGATAATTGGAAAAAACGGAGCCAATTTTTCTCGTCAAGAACAATACCAGCTCGAGCAGCAGCTTCCTCTTTCCGTCTTACTTCCTATCAAATACAACAAAGCTAAACAGCGTAAATACGAAATCAAAGTTTAAACATAAACTTCAAATACTGGGATAAAAAAAAACTCTTACCTTTCAAGCAATGCATAATTATTTTTCTGGGTCATTAAACGATAGATTTCCATGGAGTTCCCTTCTTAAGTTCTGAATAAAGATTATCAAAATGTAAAGATCCAACCCTCATCAAAGTCAGGGAGCATGATAACATTATAGATTATACAAATCAATAAACAAAAAATCACGCAAACAAATCTAATGATAATTTATAAACTCCCACAGAGAATAAATAATTATGCTCCGGAGTTTTGTACTCATACCAATGTTGGTGAACTCCTTAATAAGAATATAGTTTTAAAACTATAAATTAGAAAATTATAATATGGTAAAGCATCACTAAGCAACTCTCAGCAAAATCAGAACATGAATCAATTTCCAGAAAAAAAATAAATCTTATTGACTATTTAACTTGATCTCTTTGTTTGTGGTTGACCATTAAATCAAACAACCATAAGAATAAATACCTACTGCGACGACAGTGGTTGTGGACAGGTGAGAGCTGTTAGGATCCAAATCAGTTTATTCGCATTCCAAGCAGTTATAAAAATATATGTCCAGTGAACAAATAAAATGAACCAAAAAAAATACACCTGAACCTATAGTTATATAACAATATAATTTGCTCAGAAATTATAGTCACTGCTAAAGGACTAAACGATATAAGTTTTAGCCTCTCAAATTCAAGATAGACCTATCACCCATTAAACGTGGAAAACATTAGTTAATAAACATCAATGATAGGTATTATGTATTACATCGTCGTAAAACTGTGAGTAATCACTATTTTTATATTAACATTAGTTTGAAAAATCCTACTAATAGGAGCAGCCATGATGCATAAAAATATCAAAAATGAACACAAAAATAACTAAAATGGTTAAATTTGATAACATAAGGATTTACCTAAAAAAAATCATTGTTTAAAGAAAAAGTAAATTCAAATGGTTCAAAGAAATGGACACTTAACTAAATGATAGTATATGTTAACACCAGACCCTAGGGTGAGATATCTCTACATTTAATCTTCAGTCAGCCCTTTCAATAATATTGTTTAGTTGATCAAAATTGCTTGACGCATGTATTTCACCACTGCATAAATTAGTTCAAGAGAGAAACATAAAAAAGCTTCCTTATCACATGGTAGCTACCTACCAAATTTCAGTAGGGACATTTTACACCAAAACTTATAGTTTCCCACTTTCCTTATCCTAGTTAAGCACATTGAAAAGGAAAAGATACAAACGGGGGGAGTAATTGTATGAAATATAAACATTGAGATGAATGGGTTTAATATACAAAATAAATCTCTAAAAATGAAGAACAGACATTTTTCACAATAATAGAAAACTTGACAATAGGTAATGAAAACATATATATGCCACATATAATATACCACCAGTTGTCAAATTATGTTCTATTCAAAAAATAGAACATATATATGATTGTGGAAACTCACCTCAAGGTAAACTACAAATAAACATTCAAAAGTCTAAATTCATAAAACATCTCAATAAAAAAACCAAAAACTTATAAGATATTCTGGTATCATCAGTATTTACTAATCGCTTACTAATTATTATTGACCAATCTACCTACTCAAAATCAAAGAAACGTTCATAATTTCAAAAGCATTGAATTGGTTCCGATCTTCCTAACCTTATTCATTTAATTAAATTTTAAAATAATGCCAATAATTGTACATCTCCAATAATGAAATCAATGCTTACCAATATTAACACCAAAACGGAATTTTGGGATCTCAACCCTTTTTTTTTTTAATCTCAGTTTTGAAACACTGAATATCCAAGAAAAAAAAAGAAGTCAAAAAGTATGTATACATAGATAAATAAATATATAAATAATTCTTACATGTTTATGATGAACAGATCCATCAGAAGCAACTTTGGAGTCATTTATACATCCTTCAGAACCAAGCACATCCAATTGGTGAAGGGCTTCGCGTATACTTAATTTGTACATAAGTATCTGCTTCTTGGCTCTTGCAGTTCCTTTTTTGGTCTAATCTTTACCCAGCTGAACGAAAAAAAAAATCGAATAAAATACAAAGTATGTAACACAAATTATATAAAATATTAGGAATTCAATTACTCTTCAATTCATCATAATTTTTCCCAAGGACAACTTATTCAAAGCTTACCTTTTTTTTTTAAACCAAAAATGAAAAACCTCTAAAAAAATCGATAAAAACCCTTCATTTAAATCGGAAAATAACGAATCTGGATCGATTTTGTTTGATGAATTTTTCAGATCGAAAAGAAAAAAACGTTGAACCAAAGAGATCAATAGGTATTCCAATCTCAATGCATATCTGGATGATTAAGATGGGTTTTTTACAATCAACATGTCAAAGATGTTCCTACACCTAGAAAGGTGTAGGAATTTATTTTTCGTAAGATAGGAGGTGCAACCTCAACAAAGATACAGAATCCAATGTGAAGCATGTAAAATAGGAAGAACCAACCAAACCTCGGAGCACTCTCTTTCCTGAAAGCTCGGTAAAGTGGGCGATACCATAACACATAAGCTCTTGGAACCCCAAACATGAAGTAGATAATGGCAAGAAACCAGCTCCTTGGATCTCCCTGTCTAATCCATGCAGTAGTAACAGCTATGATATTCCACATAAGTGTAAAAGTGAGACCTAAAAAAATTTATTGATCATATATACAAAATTTTCATAAACTAATCTTTACTTTAAATTGCAGTCAGTTTTCGAAAAAATAAATAAGTGAATTAAATTTTTGAGGGCTCTGTTCATAATACATTTTTTTTCGACAATTTGAAGATCCAACAAAAAATAAATCTGGACGATTTCAAATTTGATGGATAATAAAAAAACAAATCGATGGAGTATTCGTAAATTCTTTTTTCAGATCAAAAATTTTTTTTTTTGTTCAATACAAATTGCATTGAGATCTGAACACCCAAAAAAACGTAAAAAATAAATCTTTTATTGATCCTATATACAAAAATTTCATAAACTAATCTTTACTTGAAATTGCAGCCAGTTTTCGAAAAAAAAAAATAAGTGAATTAAATTTTTTAGGGTTCTGTTCATAATACAATTTTTTCGACAATTTGAAGATCCAACTAAAAACAAATCTGGACGATTTCAGATTTGATGGATAATATAAAAACAAATCGACAGTTAAAATTGGAAGATCCAAAAAACACAAAATCCAGATCTGATGGATAATAATAAAAAAAAAGTTAATCTCATGCGATTTCAAATTAATCTGGACGATTTGTTAAAAAATAATACAGAACAAAACAAATCGAAACACTTACCAACTGCTTGAGCAATATGAGATATGAAACGTTTGACATGTTTTGTGAATAAAATTTCTGGAGAAAATAAAATAAGAAAAAAGAAAGGGAACGAAGGTGTTCTTTTCGGGAGATAGAAAAGAAGAATGAAAAAAAAAAAGAAGAAAAAATAAGAAGAACGAAACTCACGGTGACAAGACACTGCGCGTGAAAAAAGGTGGCTGCAACTCTAACCAAAAATAAAAAAAAAAAGTTCTTATTTATAGGGGCTCAAAATTTTGGCCTCCTCCCAAAATAGACCCCCTATGAACCACAGGTCGACACGTCATTTTTGGGAGGTTTTTATTGGTCCACATCAGCCTTGAAACACTCTCTGATCGACACCTCATCATTAATAGTTAACACTATTAACAAAATAGAGGATATTTATTTAATAGCGTTCGATTTGCAGAGTACAGGATAAATGTACTACAAAGTTCCATGACCAACTCAAATACCAAAATAATAATAAGAATAATAACAAATAACTCAAGTCATATGAACTTACAAGCACGGACAAGAATTGCAGGTGCAAACAATTCATATAAATTTCATAAGATCCAACGATTAAGCAGTACAAAGTTCCATGACTAACTCAAATACCAAATAATAATAATTTCATAAGATCCAGATTAAGCAGTACAAAGTTCCATGACTAACTCAAATACCAAATAATAATAATAATAATAATAATAATAACAACAAATAACTCAAGTCATATGAACTTACAAGCACGGACAAGAATAGGTGCAAACAATTCATATAAATTCCATAAGATCCAACGATTAAGCAGTGATGATAACAAATATCTCAAGTCATATGAACTTACAAGCACGGACAAAAATTGCAGGTGTAAACAATTCATATAAATTCCATAAGATCCAACGATTAAGCAGTGATGATTGCTTTGATAACACTTGTTGGAATTTTATAAATAACAAACACATAAAATTCATAAATCGTATATCCTAAAACATGCGAAATAATTCTAGAATACAAAGATCATGCTATAATCAACAAAGATTTATGGATTAACGGAATATCTGGATCCATAGTCGTCATTCGTATGCAAAAATCAACTCCCGTAACACGAGACAGGACTCCTAATCAGTTGCGGATCCAGGATTTTAAATTTGGGGGTACGGAAGATAATTAATAAAATATTATTTATTATTTAAAATTATACAACATGATAAAAAAAAGGAACAAATGCATAATATTCAAATAAAATTACAATTACTATTGAGTCCGCCGAGTTTTCATTTTTTGAAAGCGGTCTATGACATCATCGTCGGGAATTGGCAAAAACATATCCTTCTCAACAAAAGTAACCAAACAGTCATTTAATAATTGATCACTCATACTATTTCGTAACCTATTTTTGACATAAGTCATTCCCGAAAAAACTCTTTCCACACTTGCGGTAGCGACGGGGAGAATCAACATCAACTTGATAATTAAATAAATAGCCGGATAAGTCACATGCTTCTCTGTTTCGACAATCATCATTGAAAGGGAACCAAGATCGTTCAAATCTCGAAACTTGACATCTTTTCGCATATCTTCAATGAATATATCAAGTTGACACTCAAGAGCCATCAAACCAACACTTGAAAATTCCGAAGGATAAAGTGTGGCAAGTTGAAGTACTTTTTTCTTGTCAAAAGAAGAAAAACCATCTCTAGGATTTAAGCAAGCCATGCATATTAGCAACTCCGTATTGACCTCATCAAATCGGTTATTGAGTTCTCCAAGTTGTAAACCAAATACCGCTATCATAATCTCAACTCGAAAATAGTGAATGTTTGTTGCTTGATTAACAGATCTTCTTGATCGTCCTCGTGGAATGTAAGGAGCATTCATATCGGAAACAACAATTTCACATTTAGTGCAAAATGAAGTGACCTTATTCAAGAGAGTTTCCCACCCACTCTCTCTTATTTTTTGCAATAATCCCTTGGTTAGAGAAACAAGAGACATAGCATTAACAATATCTTGATCTCTTCTTTGCAAAGCAAGACACAAATCATTATATCCAAAAATCGTCAACATCAAGTGGGCCATAAAAATGAAATCAAATGACTCGAGTGAGTATAAAATGGATTGAGCTTTGATTCTATCTTCTGAATTTGAAGCGTTCTTCCCAATCATCTCAAGCACATTAATTATTGTAGGAAACAAGTCGATAATATTTAATAGAGTTTTATAATGAGATCCCCAACGAGTATCACTGGGTCTCTTCAAACCAAGTTCTTGATTCGAACCCGATCCACTCTTAAGTTCTCCCATTTTCAAGGCTTCAACAACTTGTTCGGCTTGCATTTCTCGAATTATTTCTCTTCGCTTACATGAGACTCCAGTCACACTCAACAAGTTTAAAAGTGTCTCAAAAAGCCAACCGCAATTATTGTTATTTTTAGCAACGGCAACAAGTGTTAATTGGAGTTGGTGGGCGAAACTATGAACATAGTAGGCACATGGAGTATCCTTCATAATCAAAGTTTTAAGGCCATTTATTTCACCTTTCATGTTGCTAGCACCATCATACCCTTTACCCTCGAATCTTAGACGGACTCAACGAATGTTCCACAAGCAAAGATATAATTGCACTTTTAAGAGACAATGCCGTGGTATCACCAACATGTACAAATCCAATAAATCGCTCCATCACCTTTCCATTTTTACCATCAACATAACGCAAACAAAGAGATAATTGCTCCTTTTGAGACACATCACTTGACTCATCGGCTAATATACCAAAATAGTCATCACCAAGATCTTCTATAATGCGCCTAGTTGTTTCTTTAGCACAACAATTGATGATATCCTTTTGAATTGTGGGAGATGTCATTTGATTATTGCTTGGAGCATTTTCAAAAGTAACTTTTTTAACATTCTCATTATGGTTTTCTAGCCATTTCAAAAGCTTGAGAAAATTTCCCCTATTGATTGAGTCTTCACTTTCATCATGCCCACGACATGCTAACCCTTGGCGCAAAAGAAATCTCAAACAAGAAATTGAAGCTTTCAAGCGAGCTTCATATTCACTTCGAATCAAATCACTTCCTTTATCAAAAGCATGTATAATAGATTTTTTTTTGAGTCTCTTAAATTCGTATATTTCTCATACGCAAAATTATGAGAGCTTTTAACCCCATCAACATGCTTCTCAAACCTATTCGATTTATTCTATGACCTAAAACCTCCTTTAACAAATGCATCCA
>BMAC01000418.1:544009-554147 GCA_014905375.1 Phtheirospermum japonicum | reverse complement strand
AAGCCAACGCTGGACCGCTGCCGATTTGACCGAAAAAGTAGGGAGAGGTGGGGCGGCGTTTGTGGACAAGGGGATGGATTTGGACACGGGTTGATGGTTTGGGAAAGTACGGGATGGATGGTGAATTTAACATGATTTAGGGGTTTGTACAATGACATAAAAGTTCTTCTCATTCCATATATATAATTTAATTAATTTAAAAAAGAGAAAAAATTTGGTCCATACATATTATTAGATCTACGGCCTGGATTGGTCCCTAGGTTCGCATATATTGACGTGGGATCTATTTGAACCTAATCCTATATATATATATATATATATATATATATAGGGGTGGGTTCACATGGGAACCAATCCTTGTGTGGGAACTAGGAACCTGCTAAATTACATAGTATGTGATGCTAGAATCATGTATATGCTAATAAGATAATAGTAAAAATCAAGGGAATATAAAAATAGCAATATGAAAACATAAGTAGTATTTTGCATTATTTAAATTAGCATCACATATAATGTAATATAGTAGTTCCTAAAGTTTCCACACAGAGATTTGGTTCTCACATGATCCTACTCCTATATATATATATATATTTGCTGACCTATATTATAAGTAAAAAATATGGATTTGGGGGTACAGTTGTACCCCCTTGTACCTTCATTGGGTCCGCCACTGCTCCTAATCCAAAAGCAAGCAAGAACACGAACATGAATAGGTTCGGGTTGGTTTTATGATCTTTCTCACCTAAATCTCTAAAGGGGCCTTAGTTTTCTATCTTGATGGGGGAAATAGAAGACGATGTATGATCAAGTATATTGGGGACCATAACCATGTAGTCTTTATATAGTTATCAATTAGGACATATGACTCTTTTCTTAAGTAGATCACTTAATTAAGTCCAACAATAATATTAACATGACAAATACTAGGGTGAGACCGGTCTCATAGTATGAGACCACTTTTTACCATACCCATTTGTCCAACCCGCCCGCTGCCCAACCCTCCCGTCCACCCACCCATCCCCTAACCCTAGATATAAAAAAGAAAAAAAGAAAAACCTGCTGTCATTCCCAGTCGCCCTCCTCCCATCTTCACCGTTTCTCTCTCGCACCGTCACCGTCAGCCACCGTCGTCCGGGCGGCCTCTGTCCTCCGGCGAACAAAAAAAAAATAATTTGAATTTTCTTGATGCTCTCATTCTAAATCTGAAAGCAGATTTAAGATTTGATGTTCCGATCTTTGTAGATCTGAGGTCAAACTTTATGAATTGTTAATTTTGACCTCAGATCTACGACGATTTATCGGGCTAATTTCAGATCGGAAATCACCGTTCAAATCCTCACGCTACAATCTATGATTTTATCAATTTATATTTTCAAACCAGTGAGCACCGACGAATGTAGGCTTTTTTTTTCTCTTTTCTCTTTTCTTCTTTTCTTTCGTCTCGATTTCTCACTCTCTCTCAACAATTGTGATTTTGGACGCATGTGTATCGCCGGCGATGTGGTGTGTGCAGATGTTGAGATGTTTATTAAATTTATTTTGTGTTAATGTGGCTTTTGAAAATGATTTTATCAATATGCATATGTTATATGCAGATTTTGGATGGTGAGGTGTTGGAGTATCACAAAAAGTTGTTCAAGTATCACAAAAAATAGTTGAAATATCACATAATTCTTGATATTTGATTTCCATAATTACGTATGTTTTCTTAAAAATAAATAATTCAGAGTATTACAAATGTAATTAAAAGTATTATAAAAGGTATTAAAAGTATCACAAAACACACTTATTTTTTTTATCACAAAAGTAGTATGAATTTTTATAATATTTGATCAAATATCACAAAATATATTAAAAGTATCAGAAAAGATATTAAATGTATCACAGAACACACTTATTTTTGTATCACAGAAATTGTATGAATTTTTACAATATCTCATCAAGTATCACAAAATATATTAAAAGTATTAGAAAAGATATTAAAAGTATCACAAAACACACTTATTTTTGTATCACATAAATAGTATGAATTTTTACTGATCAAGTATCACAAAATATATTAAAAGTATTAGAAAAGATATTAAAAGTATCACAAAACACACTTATTATTGTATCACATAAATAATATGAATTTTCACAATATCTGATCAAGTATCACAAAATATATTAAAAGTATGAGAAAAGATATTAAAAGTATCACAGAACACACTTATTTTTGTATCGCAAAAGTAGTATGAACTTTTACAAGATCAAGTATCACAAAATATATTAAAAGTATCACAAAAGATATTAAAAGTATCACATAACACACTTATTTTTGTATCACAGAAATGGTATGAATTTTTAAAATATCTGATCAAGTATCACAAAATATATTAAAAGTATCAGAAAAGATATTAAAAGTATCACAAAATACACTTATTACAAAATGTAGTACAATGTACAAGTATTAAAAATATGCGAATACTTTTAATATATTCTGTGATACGCGATCAATTTTTTTTAATAATTTTAATTATTAAATGAAATTATTGAATATGTAATATTTTAGTTATAATTCGTAAACAATATTTTTATAATACTTTGATTTTTGTAAAAAAAAAGGGAAAAATTCCCATATACTCCAAAATATAAAACCAATTGTCCTAAAACTCCATTGAATATAAAAGTTTCATAATAATCCAATTACTATAATAATATACTAAACTACCTTAATAGATTCTTCTCAGGAAACAATCAAATTATGACTGCTAATAAAATTTATTTAATGCAATTTTAATTTTTCCAAATTGAAGTCTAACCAATAAAGTAAAAGATGATAAATAAGGTAATTGCCAACTTTACAAAAAAAATGTAGGAAAAATGACAATTACGTATCTATGTGTTCCACAGATCATCTTTCCATAATCTAAATTATATGAAATGTTATTACATGATTAATTACGAATTACTCTGTTAAAATTACAAACTACTTTGTTTATATAAGAGTACTAAATTACTCTTTTTAACTATTTTATTTTGTTCTTCAAAAATTCAGAGCTACTCGTGTAAATTCAGAACTACTTACGTAAATTCAGAACTACTCGTTTAAATTCAGAACTACTCGTGTAAATTTCAGAACTACTCGTGTTAATTTCAGAACTACGCGTGTAAATTTCAAAACTACTCGTGTAAATTTTGGAAAATTACACACTACTTCGTATAGTTTTTGGGAAATTACATACTACTTCGAATAATTTTTTGAGAAATTAGGTACTACTTTGCATAAATTGCATACTACTTCACAAAATTTTTGAAAAATTATAAACTAATTTGCATAAATTGCATACTACTTCACAAAATTTTTGGAAAATTACAAACTACTTTCCACGATTTTTGAAAAATTACATACTACTTTGTTGGATTAATTACAAGCTATTATTATAAATTATTAAATAATAGTATTAGTATTAAGTAATTAATTTGTTGGTTAGTTTTCTAGATTATAATCATTGATATTTTAAAAGTACATGTTATTAGGATTTAAAAGTCTAATTTCTAAATTATAATTATACAAACAAATATGGATATTAGACTTCAAAATTATAATTAATATTCTCTCCTTTCCAACTTCAAAATTATAATTATAGTGGGCTTATTTGTTGACTTTATATGCTAACTTTCAGTCTCATAATTTACATAGTTTAATAATTTAGACAAATTGCTAAATTAGTGGGATTTCTGGCAGCAAATTGGGACATAGTCTAATGGGGACATATTTAATTTAGGAGAGAGAGAGAGATGTAGGGGTAGTTTTGATAGTTTAAATACAATTTTGTATTAAATGGGAAGTATTTGGTTTATATAGGAATAAAAAGAGTCATTGGATTATATGGGAAATTGGGATTGATGTTTTGGTAGTATTTGAGAATTCTCCCAAAAAAAAAAAGATGTAAAAAATATAAAATATAACATGTGTCGATTTTATGATACTTTTACTTGAATCTGTGATACTTTTAACTACTTTTGTAATACTTAAAATTGGGCAGATTCTTTTTTTTTTCGGCGCCTTTTTTTTTTGATTGAATTTGCAGTTTTGTAGAGTGGATCGAGACAATTACTCGATTATGTGATACGTTTTGTTTAATCAAAATTTCGTCCGGTGAATCGCTGTAAATTGGAGGTTAAAATTGATGAATTTGTGACTTTGACCTCAGATCTACGGTGATTGGAGCATTAAATTATAAATCCAATTGCGAATTTGGAACGAGGGAGACGAGACGATTACAACGATATAAGATTTGTAAAAAAAATATCGTTGGTAAATAATGGAGGTGGCGGCCGGCGGCGGTCGGAGCGGTGGGCGCCGTTAATCGTGCTGAAATTCGTGTTGATATGCATTTTTCGTGTGAATTTGTTGGCAGAAATTAGTAGATTTTGCCGATAAATTTGGAGAGTTTTGGAAATTCTTTTGCAAGAAAAAAAATAGAGAAAAAGTGAATTTGGGGTTGGTTCTTGAGACCGGGTGTGGGCTGGGGATGGGGGTGGTGGTGGTGGTTGTGTCTGGGTATGAGTCTGGATCCGGGTCAAATTAACAAAAGGGTAAAAAGTGGTCTTATTCTATGAGACCGGTCTCACTCAAGACCTACTCTATTAATATAATGGCAAATATAATTATAATTAAAATATGTTGCTCACTTTAATTGGAAATTAATAAATTTTCAACAACCTGAACTATATATATGATCCATTCTAATTAATTCTCAAGATTTCTGATTGCAAAAACGATTCTCTTCTCTAAGATTTATATATTCCTGATTCACAAATTATGTTCCAGCATTTTCAACGTAATTTGTGAGTGTTGTTGAGTTTTCCCCCCCCCTAAAGAAATCTCTATATAATCTGGCAGGTAAAAAAAAAGGCACTAGTCCACCGTCAAAGTTGTAATATGAGTTGCAATTAATTAATTAATTAATTAGCAACTTGCACCATGCATAAGGGGGAAACTTATTCCACGTTAAAAATTATTATTTCTTATATCATATACTAGCTTAACATCCGTTTATTACACGTAATTTATCAAAAATAAAATATAAAATTATTTGAGATAATTATAAATTTTTTAAATTTAAAAATTAAAAATTTCAAAAGATATTATATTCTCAACTCGTACTTTATAACTATTTATTAAGTATTATTTTTTATTATTAAATAATTTTATATTTTAATATTTCGATTAAATAATTCTCAACCCATATATAATTTCTATTAATTAATTATTATTATCATCAAATACTTATATATATTAATATTAATATTGAATTCGTTAATAATTTATAGTTTCATACTTAAGAAAAATTCAAAAGATGTCATATTTTTAACCCGTTTCACTTTGTACATGTGTCTAATAAATATTTATTCATTATTATTACTTTATAGTTTTATATTGTTTATGTTTATGTTGAATTCGTTAATAATATTTAGTTATATAATTAGATAATTACAAATAACTCAAAATTTACTTATATCATAAAATTGTTTTAACTTTTATTTGGACATTATAATTTGACTTTTAATTAAGATAACTAATTTTGACTTTTTTTCTAATTATATATGACTTTTATATTTTTATATTGGACGAATAAAATGAAATAATGAATTAGGCAAAACAGAATAAAAGGAAATATATTATATTAAGTAGATATTAGAATCCTATATTTTAGCAAGTCTCAAAACCTCCGAAATTCGCTATATAAGCATTTGAACCGCCAGAAAATAACACGTCACCCCGAAACTTCCTAGTCACACACGTAAAATAGAAATCTTTTTGTTTGGTATATAGGTGGAATATATATATATATATATATATAGGATTAGGTTCAAATGAAACCCACGTCAATATATGCGAACCTAGGGACCAATCCAGGCCTTAGATCTAATAATTTGTGCGGATAAGATTTTTCCTATTTTTTAAATTTAAATTATAAATATAGAAGGACAATGGCCTTTATGTAATCTTACAAAGCTATTAATCACATTAAATACCTTCCCCAAATCACAACCCTAGAACCTATCCACTTTTCTTCAAATCCGTCTGCACCCTTATTTCTTCATTTTCCTTTCTTCTCCAAAATGCCAAACTATCAACCTCCGGCCCCCAGCATACTCAGCCTCCATTCCCAAATCTCCGCCCCAACCACTTCCATAAACGCCACCAACCGCCACCGCATCCACCTACGCCGCTCGCCGTTTCTATCCGCCCAGCCTGCGCCGTCGATTTTTCCGAAGAGGACAGAGAGGGCCTTGCACCCTCGAAACAACCATAAACTCACACTCCACAAAATTATTACCAGATACAATCCCCGATTCGCCGCATTCCCATTCGCGGTGGACATCCTCCTTTTGTCCCTCACCGCCGCCGCCGACGGAGTCTCCTACTCATATCATTGCAACGACGTCGTATGGGAGCCGCCCTTGCTGCCAGAACCTAATCTTCCACTCATCAACCGGAGGTTTCTCGCTATTCTCCATGCCCACGTTGGATGCACTGTTAATAAGACGACGAACAAGGGTATTTATCTAGTTCCCGGGTCTCTCGCTTTCTCGGCCAGAAAAGCTTATAGAACCCAGAAGGACGATGTCTTCAAAATCGAAGAAGCGATATTGAGCCTATTCGATGTGGGCAACTCTCCCAATTTCTCGCGTCTGGATTACGCCTAGTGCATTTCCGGCCACCGAGGTATCCTGTGTTTCACGCCCGTCAAATTCGATCACCTTTTCGTTAAATGGGTTTTGGGATTCGGGTTCAGGTAAGACCTGTCTAATCGGGTTTGGTTCTGATAAATCAAGCTCTAACAATGTTGTTTTAAAGCTTGATTATTTGAATTCTTCGAGTATATTCACTAGTTTAATTAATGGCACATTTGAGAGTTTAGATATAAATGATGGAATTGGTTTTGACCTGAATTCGATATCCATACTGGGTGTGAACCTGAGGAATACTTATAAGTATGAGTTGATTGATAAAGAAAGTGAAAGTAATGGTTTTCGTTTTCGGACGATTTGTCGAGTGTTTCTTTAGGAGTAGAGGATTTGGGGCAAAAGCTATGCGAGTATATCTTATCTGCTAGAATATATGAACTTGAGTACAAGGATGATTGTAATAGTGTGAATTGCAATTTTCTTGGAAGGGGAATAATAACAACAATTTATTGCCAAGTGTGATGTACTTAACCCGAATCGGATCTGGCCCCACCGCGCGGTGTTGCCGCCAGAGAACGCTGCCGGCAGTCAACCCATCGCCACCGTTTCGCCGGTGCTGCGCCGCATGCCGATTGCCAATTCCTAGCCGATTATTCTGTTTTGGGAGAAAAGAAAGAGAAACGGGTTCTGAAGGCTTAAAGTATGGGTTCTGCCATTTTATACCAGCCCACTTTTCCCAAATCCCAGATTGTACCCCTAGTCTTTTGCTGGGCCCTTTTGATTTGTAATTTATATTTTTGAACTTGTCTACAACTTGTTCTTGTTTTGGGTTTGGTTATGGGATGTTATTTCTGAAGGGCTTTTTGTTTAAATCATATCATTAAGCAAACTTGTTCTTGATTGCGGTGGTTGATTTGGACGGTTGTGGATTTTTTATTTCGACGGGGGTAGTTGGGTTGGATTTCGAACGGCTTAAATCATAAAATCCTTGCCAGTCGAAAAAAGCAGTGATAGTGTAGTAAAAAAGCGCTGCAATAATATTAAAAAAAGCATTGAATCCTCGCCAATCGAAAAAAGCAGTAATAGTGTAGTAAAAAACGCTGCAATAATATTTAAAAAAGCATTGCTACGTTATTATAAAAGAACTAAAATATAGTAAAAACCCAAAGTTTTTACTCGTAATTTAACAGTGTTTTTTTATACAGTACTGTAGTGCTAAAATTAAATCACATGCGATACTTTTAATATTCAGGTTTTTAAATTTAATTACATTTATTTATAAAATGAAATTTGAGATGCTTTTTTGTATACAGTCATAGTGCTTTTCTTTACCCATGTGCTTTCTAAAGAGCAATGCAGTGCTCTTTCGAAATGTTGAAATATGTCTAAAATACCCTTTTTATTAAATTAATGCAATATTTTCCATAATTACCCTGCTGACATGTCAAGTTCTCAACCATTGAGATTATCCAATCTAATGGTCAAGATGAGTCCCTAGGTTCACATATATTGACATGGTTTCATTTGAACCCAACCCTATATATATATATATATACACACACACACACATACATATCTCCCCTATATATTAATGCAAAATCCTCCTATCCTATGTGTCTGCTTTCCATGCTTCGTTAGTTTTGGAAAAAAATTTGGTGTTTCGGTGTCATCCGAGCCTAATATTAACCCAATTTAGTAAAATCCTCCTAACCTATGTGTCTGCTTCGTATGCTTCGTTTGGCAAATAAAAAATTATGGTGCTTCGTTTGGCAAATAAAAAATTATGGTGCTTCGTTTGCTTATGTGTCATCCAAGCCTAATATTTACCTAATTTAATACTTTTCTTTTTATTGTATAATTTAATTCTTTTATTATATTTTTCCTTATTCAATACTTTGATTTGATTCTCCTAATATAAAAATAGAAATAAGTCATATATGATTAGTAGATAATATCTAATTTAGTTATTTTAATTCAAAAAAAAACTATATATGCAATAAGTTTAATTAAAAAAACTTAATTATGAAGACAATTAAATAAGTTTTATTGATAATATAATTTAAAATGAGTTTATCTCTAGAGTTTCAAATATTATATATAGGTAAAATATGAGTTATTGCAATAATCTAAGTATGTAGCTAATTATTAGTAATATATTCAATCTAAACATAAAAATATTTAATTATTTACTAATAATTAATAAACATTGATTAGATACCAGTACAATGCGACACGAGTTAAGAGTATGATATCTTTTGAATATCTCAAAGTATGTATCTAATAATAATTAACAAACTTATTCTAAACATTAAAATATAAGATGATTTAATAATAAAAATAATAATTAATAAATAGATATTAGATACGAGTTTAGAATTTGACGCTTTTTGAATTTTTGTAAGAATGTAACTAAAATTTAATGAATTTGATTTAAACACCAAATACAAAATTATTTAATAGGGGTAATTGTCAAATACTACATAGGAAAAAATATTTTTGTCAAATAATATGACTAATTATACAAAATGTCAAATAGTCCAACCATAATTATACAATTACAAGGTTACCCCTAATAATAATATAATAATAATAATAATAATAATATCAATAAACAATACACCACCACCTCCCGCCGGTCATCCCACCGCCGCCGCCGGAAAATTTTCCGGCGAGATTTTTTTTTTTTTTTTTGCCAGCAAATATAAATTTA
This sequence comes from Phtheirospermum japonicum, assembly GCA_014905375.1. Taxonomy (NCBI): domain Eukaryota; kingdom Viridiplantae; phylum Streptophyta; class Magnoliopsida; order Lamiales; family Orobanchaceae; genus Phtheirospermum; species Phtheirospermum japonicum. Next base: position 544,756 of record BMAC01000418.1, on the reverse strand, counting down.
GAAATCTAACTATAAAGTAAGAAGTTTTCTTACTTTTTCATACATAAAATATGAGATTTTCACTATAAAGTAAAATTGTTTTTTTTTTTTTGAACATAAATTAAAAATATCTTTATTTTAGAAAATAAAGTAAGAAATTTCACTATAAAATAAGAACTTTTCCTACTTTTTCGAATATAAAATAACAAAACTTTAAAGGATATAAATTAAGAAACTTTATTAATTTTTTGAACATAAAGCATGAGATTTCACTATAAAATAATCTATAATTTGTATTAAATAAGAAAATACAATAATAATTTGCTATTAAGAAAGATTTTTTTTTCTATTTTTTTTGGCAAAACAAAAGTGTGTAATAAGTAAAAAAAAAGTGTGTAATAAGTAAAAAAATACATAACAACATTTGCACATCAAAGCAAGAAACTTTTGCAATCAAATAAAATACTTTTTGTCATCAAGTATGAATTTTTGGACATTAAATAAAAAATCTGTTACATATAGTAAGAAATTCGGACATATAGTAAGAAATATATTCCGGTAACCGGAATTATTTTTTGGACATTAAGTAAAAATATTTGGACATATAGTAAGAAATATTTGCACATATAGTAAGAAATACATACATATAGTAAAAAATCAGACATATAGTAAGAAAAATATCTGTGTTGAAAAAAAAACTGACTGCATTGACTCCATGGACATGTAGTAAGAAATTCAGACATTTCTGCCCAAAAATTTCTTACTGTA
>BMAC01000418.1:527289-538874 GCA_014905375.1 Phtheirospermum japonicum | reverse complement strand
AGATCTACTGAGCTTTTTTTGGATTCTACATGTTTTTCATAAATGTCAATTTGAACAATAAATTAATTATATTACAATGCGACTAATTCAAAATAAAGTTTTCAATAAAATCGAGATTTTTTAAATAAATATTAAGTTAAATATAAATATATCGTAAAATGTAAACAGAAATATGAAATACAAAAAAGAAATCAGACTTCACATTGAATTGAATAATAAACATATTTCAAAAATAAAAAACAGTTAGAATCATACAATTACAACACACATATACTATAAATTACAATATTATCCACATCAATAATATTTAATAAAATGTATTTTCAACTATTTTGATAAACTTTAGTGCGACACATTTACAAAATCGAAGTCGGTTAGCAGTGAAAGTTTGACGCTCTCGCGTAGTGAGGTAGATAAATAAGCTACTGGGATGTCCGTTTTTCCGTCTTGTTGTCAATCTCTATACAGTTGATGAGGTAATTGAATTTTGAATTTTGTTATATATATATGTGTGTATGTGTGTGTGTGTGGATTTCAAATGAGACCCATGTCCTTATTTGCGAACCTGTGAACTAGTGCTTTTATTATACAATCAGAGTGCTTTATTAATATTTCAGTTATATACACCAGCAGTGCTTTTATTATACAATCTTAATGCTTTTAATCAAATAAGAAAATACACGAAAAATCTGATCCATCCATTTAATTAGATCTAAGACCCATAATTAACCATAGGTTCACAAATAAGGACATGGTTCTCATTTGAACCTAATCCTTACACACACACACACACCACACACACACACACACACACACACACACACACACACACACACACACATATATATATTATATATATATATATATATATATATATAAAAGATTAGGATCATGTGAGAATCAAGTCCCTAGGTGGGAACTTTAGGAACCGCTATATTACATTATATGTGCTGCTAATTTAAATAATCCAAAATGCTATTTATATTTTCACATTGCTATCCCTTGATTTTTACTATTATCTTAATAGCATGTACATGATTCATAAATAGCATCACATCCTATGTAATATAGCAGGTTTCTAGTTCCCACACAGGGATTGGTTCCCATGTGAACCCACCCATATATATATATATATATATATATATAATATATATATATATATATATATGTGTGTGTGTGTGTGTGTGTGTGTGTGTGGTGTGTGTGTGTGTGTGTGTGTGTGTGTGTGTGTGTGTGTGTGTGTGTGAGAGAGAGAGAGATAAAATAGATTTTAATATACTTAATAATATTAAAATTTTGAAATTAGCCATGCACATTTTGGATTTGTGCAATTATTGGGTCGTTTATTGATGGTTGGTGGTATCTTGCCTGCATGAGGTGTCACCGAAAACTAGAGGAGGATGGGTATAGATACAATTGTGGCATTTGTATTAAGAAATATCCGACTTGAGTGTTTAGGTAAGGTATTTTTAATGGAATCTACTGTTTTTAAATTTTAATGAATATATTATATCTTAATATATGAAGGTAAAAGGTGAGACTTGAATTGTTGGACTCAAAATCCAATGCCTCCTTGCTTTGTTAGGATTGGGAGGCTGAGAAGCTCATTGGCCGGGCATGCCACTACCTCCACATTGAATTTATGGAGGTAGAATTATATAAATCATTTATTTTTATTTTTTTTATTTGTGTTATACTAACCAAACAACCTAAATTTATATTAATTTATTTCTAAACTGTATAATCAGGGTGTAGACAATCTGACGGATGAGCTTTTGAGGTTTACTGATCAAACACTGATCGAACAGTACTCTTTAGGGTGAAGATCAATTTAAACAAAATTCACAATGAGTCCAACACGTTTTCCATCGTTAGATTGATCATGGACTTGGGCTTAGTGTTTCAAGTATAACAAATGTACAATCGAGGAGGATGTAGATTAACTTGGGATTCTTGTCGAATTCAAAACAGTTAGTAATTTATTTCCATTCTTTGTTTTGTTTTAAGAATCTAATTTTTTTACTCTACTTCAATAGGAGGAGGTTGACAACGGGATCTTAATTATATTTGAACACTTTTATTGTTGATAAATTTTAAGTTTTAATTACTAAATTTATATCTTTGTCCTTATATATCATTATTTGTCCAGGATGCGTGCTCGGAGGATGAGGTGACTAACCCAATCAAGAAACTTGAAGTTGTTGAGCCCTTAGGAATCTTGCAACTGTGGAAAAATTAATGTTTGATGACGAGGGTATCAGTTCCTCCTCTAATAAGAGTCCTAGACTTTTGATGAAGAATGAAAAGTTCGTGCGAATAAATGTTAGTGAGATTGATGAAGATGATGGAGCAAGCGGAAATAGAGTTGTGAGGGAGGCTGGGTGGTTTAAGAACAATATAAGTATTTATATTATTATACCTATACCCATTGCTATATCTATATCAATTATCACTTACGTATTATTCAATTATGAAATTAAGCATTTTATGATGGAACAATATTGATTTGGTTTGGAAATTTGATATTTTCATTTTTTTCTTTTTGCATAATAAAGATATAATAAATCTATAATTTTTTATTTAAAGAGTTACTTAATATCTTTTATATATGGTATTTGTTTGTACTATTTTATTATTCTTCTTAGAAAATATATTTCGGTGATTTTTTTTTATTCCTATTTAGTTCGACTAGGAGCTAATTTAGAATAAGGTATCCATTTCAGATAATAAAGTTATAATTGTTCTATACATTTTGTTTAAAGAGTTACTTAATGTCTTTTTTGTGGGATTTTATTATTTTTTTTAGTATATTATTTGTTTGATAATATGGTTGGTTTTTCATTTGGAACTTTTGAGTCCGTTTGTGTTTATGATTTGTGAGTAATTTGATTATGTATATGTTTGATATTTTTTTATTTCCTAACTAATTCAACTTTGATTTAGATCAAGGGATATAAGGTCAGATTATTCGAAGTCCTTACAAATGAGAACCAAACCATTTCAAAATTACAACATACACGTGTAAAAATGTTAAAATCACTAAGCAAGTACAAAATAAATTAAAGTGCAATCAATAAATTAAGCATGTGTAAAAATATTACATTATAGATATAAACATTAAAATAAACAAAATTATGAAAAAACTTAAAGTGCAAATTTTTTTTTTAAAAAAAATCACTAAGCAAGTATAAAATAATCTTATTGTTAAACATTATATGTGTTTAACTGCACTACTAATGCCGGTAAATATGTGTGGATGTATATATCTCTATACATTAATGACTACAACTTCGGGTTAAAATCTAGTAATTATGAATATAACCCGAATCATTTTATATAAAATTATGAGGTGAACAATTTGGTTGTTCTGAAATAATATAATTGATACAGTCTTGAATAAATTATATATTGCCAAAATAAAATAAATTATATATTGATAAAATATACAAGTGGTCCAATATATATATATATATATATAAACACAATTTTAAACATATTTTAAAACTTATTTAGTTAGATTTCAATTATTGATTGTGCTTCTATAATATCTTTTAACTTGATTTTATATTATTTGGACGTTATTACGTATTTGGTATATTTTATTAGAAAACTGGAGTCTATTCGGCTTAAGAATGATGATAATTGAGATATTGGTCAGAAATAAAGAAGAAAATAATTCATTGGACCACAGCTAGGGCCAACCCACACAACCCACAAGTCAATGGGGCCCGAAGACTCACTATCAACCTCATTAGCGGCCGATAGTGGGGTCGCTAATGTTCATAAATTTCACGTCAATGACTGTTATTCTCAAAAGACAACATATGCTTGTGGATCGTATCATCCATATAATACACAAAAAGTTAGCGATCCAAGTAGCGGTCGATAGCCAGACCGCTACTATGTCATGTTGTCACGACAACCAGTATCGATAACAGGTCAAAGGCATTACAAAAATAACCCAAAATCAGAGCTAATGGTAAATATTTGATTTTATACTATAAAGGCGCCTTGAAGCTATCAAGAAACATGAAGCTTCACACCTCTTCACTACTTATCATCATCTACCATAGTATTGTTTAAAATTAGGAGTTTGAGTGAATTTGATAGTTAAATTAATGGAGAAACACGAGGAGCATGAATATCGAAAGATCTACACGTTTCAAGGGTTTAGCTTTATTTTTACTTTTCTTTATAAATGATAGATGTTTGATGAATTGTCTGTATGAAATCATGAACATGTTTAGCTAATTTCCCTTTATTTCGGGATTTGGTATGAGTAGTGATTGAATATGTTTTGACAATTCCTCCAATTCAAGTATGATCCCTTTGATTATTTTTATATTTTTATTTTATTTGTTCTTAAGTGCTTGGAAACATTTGTATTTCTAAAAGTTGCGATTGATTGAGTGTTAGAATAGGGTGACCAACAAGCCAACTTGTGGCTGTGGTCTGACCATTCTCTTGTAATACAATCGTTTTTATTCGTAATAATATCTTTCTACTTATTGGCATTCCATATCTTTTATCCCTTGCTAGTTGCATAGGTATGGTCCTGATGTAGTTACTCTATTACGGTGGATTGGTCTAGCAGAACCGTGAGATAATCCAGCACGTAATGTAACTCGTCGAACTTGTTCCTAGTCATAGGGTTACGCCATAATGAGGATACAGGCCTTTCCCGTTAAGACTAGTACTTAGTGTATGTGGACCGCGTCTCATCGGTCCACGGTGTCTGGACATCGACATACATAAGTAGGTGCTCATATGATGAGTTCACTGAACTCCCTCACCTAGAAATCTCTAAGTGGTTTCCCACTCATCGAGTAGATGATTTCTATGGTATAGCGTACAACATTAATCCTTAAGACCCAGACCTCATCGTGGACTTCACTAGAGGACAGGCTATGTTGTGACCTGTCTCTGTGTCTCCTTGGAGGCCGATCAAAAGGGGCAACGTTCGCATAGTCGGGAATCTAGTGGGAAGTCTGTGCATGGTAGTAGGGGATTCGGACGCATGATAAGTCATGGATGTCCTGTGTGTTCTGATGGTTGATAAATCCTCGGAGTCTCTGGCCAGAGCTGATAGTGGGGGTGGTTTAGAGAAATGTGTTTCTCTAAGTCACACACGAACGGATTATCTTGAACCTAGAACGTACACACAGTTATTGAACTAGAAAGAGGTCTCGATGAACCAATACCTCTTGTTCAATCGGGACATAGATCGCGAAGGGATCGTACTGTACATATAAGCTATATCACAAGGTTCTTGCAGGCACTTCATTTGTATCTAGGGAATTATGATGCGTAGTTGCTAGGCGCCTCTCATAATTCGTTGGGTTCTGGTTTGACCAGTGATTGAATAAAATGAGTTTTATTTATCAGGGACTCTAAAGGGACGAGTTCATATAAGAACAATTTGTTGTTCGAATCACAATGTGTTGTGAGCCCACGGCTAGCTTACACCTGAACCATTGAGGGTCACACCACGTGTTTCCTGATTATTGATAACGACAGCTAGAAATTAATTGTTAATTTTAGCATAGTTAGATTTCAATATGATTGAATCTAAGGTTCATAATTATGATTATAAATTGAGAAAAGTACGAGAAGGTTATTCTGGACGCGAAAATATAATCGTTATATTTTTCGAAATTATCGTTTGTGAGAAATGATTTAATTCYGATGGGGTTTTTAATTTAAAGTTGGATCGACCCAATAAGCCTTTTAAATGTTATTGGGCCGGAGCTTTATTAAATTAAAATGACTTGGGCTTTAGCTTGTGTTTTTATTTAAATTAATAAGGCTTGGTTTATTTTTAAATAAACCCATTCCTAAGCCCATTTGTTTAAGCTTTGTTTTTGTTTTATATTGGCCATCCATTTTTTGTAAGTGGGCTTGTACTTGGGCTTTTGATTTTAATAAAAAAAAAAAAAAACAAAGCAAAAACATATAAAAGAAACAAGGCAGACGGATTTCAAAAACAGAGTTCCAAGAAAACCAAAAACAGAGACCAACACACACACGGCTTCGTTTTGAAAAGAACCCTAGCCCCCTCACACGCCGTCCAACCTTTCTTCACCGTCGCTTGCCGTCGGCCGACACCACCGAAACGTTCGGTCGTCGTCGTTTTTCCGTCGTCGTTTTCATTCCGTCGTCGAGACTAGTTCCTCGTCGAGTGTATATCGGGACGTTCGGTGTGTGACACCGATTTACMGGAGTTTGTCGAAGCCGCTGCCGTGCCTGCCACCGATCGCTGCTGCCGGAGCCGATCATCGCGCTGAGCCGCTTGAGCCTCGACTGCACCGCTGCTGTCCTCGCAGCCCCGGTCCTACCGCAGCCCCATCACGATTTTAGCCGAGCTTCTCGCTGCTGCACCACACCGGAGAACGAGTCGCCGGACCACCTGGCGTCAACTCGCTGCCGTGCCGATCAACGCCAGAACGCCGCTGTCGAGAGAAACAAGCGGCCAAGTCCGAACGCCGTGGCAACGCGTCGGATCGTGCGTTGGTCATCACCCGTCCGATCGTGCGTTGGTCGCCGTGCCAACGCTGTGCCAAGTCCGAACGCGTCACCGCCACCGCACCCGCTGCTGTGTCTCGCCGGAGGCTTGCCCAACTGCCAAGGACCGTCTCGCCGGACGCCGCTCCTCCGCAGCCGAGCCGAGCCGCCGCCGTCATCGCGCTTCTGCTGGAGCGATTTCCGAACAGCCACCAAGTCGAGGACCATCGCTGCCGCCTCGTCTCCGGTCGCTCCTCCTCCGCAGTTTTGAGGTGACGAAGGCTGTTTATTTATATATATATATATGATATATATTTGATGTGCAGTTTGTAGTAATTATGCGTATGTGTGTGATGTGCTGTATTATGAACTGCATGCGTTTTTGGGTGCAAGTGTGTAATGTATATGTGTGTGATATGTAACTTGATTTGCATGCATGGTATACACATATATATATTATAAATGTTTATATAATATATATATATGATTAAATATATAATTAATATATTAATATGTATATAATTGTTATATATAAATTTAATATATTATTATATATAAATATATATAATTGTTATATATATATATATATGTTTAAATAATCATGCTCGTTCGATTTTACGAAAATCGAATTATTTCTATTTAATTAAAAGCTATTAAAACATTGTTTGAATTAATTGATAAAAATTGGACCGTCGTCAATTGAATTTGATTCAATTATTTAAAAATTTTTGTTTTCCGCTGCGCGACGGTACCCTCGAATCCCAACATTGAGAACCTTTCAAAACTAATAATTTGAGAAATTATAATTTGAGAGATAAAGTTTATCAATAGACTATCGAACACGAAACACTATAATCAAAAAGAATGAGAGGTTTACAATTAGTAGTAAATTCGTAAAGATCTTAAAAACCTTTAAGAGCTCTAAGTAAGATTTCAAATGGAATTGTTGTTCCGTTCAAATCATAAAATCGGCAGTTTAACATCGGTTATAAGAAGACCGATGTTAAGACTTTTCACATCGATTATAAAAAACCAATGTTAAAAAGAAAATTGCACATCAGTTTTCAAAAAACCGATGTAATAGAAAAAAGTTCACATCAGTTATTTAGAAAAAATAATGTAATAATCTCTAATTAAAAAAATTAAATTATAAAATAAAAATAAAATAATTATTTCCCCATTTACTTTAAACCAAAACCCGCACCCTCAAAACGGAAACCCACTCAGCTTAGACGTGTTAAAACGGTTACGGTTAACAGCTTACCGCTGGTTTATAACTGATTGACCAGTTTCGGTTAACCGTTGACCCGCGGTTCCAGTTAAAATTATAACCGTCAACGGGCTGCCGGCGGTTAGGTTACTGTTAAGGTTAACGTCTAACCGTAACTGGCGGCTAGTTGGAATTCATATATATAAAAAAATTATCGATGGTTTCACGGCTGGTTAAAACCCACGGTTAAACCGGTTAACATGCCAGTTAACCGAAACGGGCAGTTATAACGGCTACTTTTTCAAATTATTTAAAATTTTAAATTTATTTTAAAAAAAACCGGCAGTTAACCACCGATTCAGTTAACCGAACTTAACCGTAACATCAGTGGCGCATTCTGCATTTTGAGGTTGGGGGTATGATAATATATATATATATATATATATATATATATATATATATATATATATATATATATATATATATATATATACAATACAAAATACACAAATTAAAAATAGTGGCTTACTTTTTGGAGTTTTCATAGTTTTAAAAAAAAAATCATAACAAAGMGGTTATTATTCTCACATGAAAAGATTATAAAAATAGGGTGAAAATAAATCATATACGAAAATTATTAACTACAACAACTTATATTATAAACTAAACATACAATATTTAACAAATTAATCTTTTAGTTTAAATGGTTACTGCAACTTTGTTGCTTTAATGGGAACACGGGTTCAACTCCAAGAGAGGAAAATTACGTTTTATTTTATTTGCAAAATAAAATTCAACAAAAAAAGAAAAGGCAAAGCAAAAATTAACTAAAAAACAAAAAAGAAACTATGTTTGTAGGGGGTTTTATTTTATTTGCAAAACAAAAAAACAACAACAATGAAAAAGAAAAACAAAAATCAATAAAAAAGAAACTATGCTTGTAGGGATTGAACCTTATGGGTTAGTTCCAAAACAAGACCTATAACCACCCGACCATTCTCAAATATTTGGAAATATTACCTCTTATTACCCCCTTGAACCATACTAAATTTGTTAGTGCGTAATGTTAACCGGTTCACCACCAGTTAGGTTATGGTTAATCTCAGGTCGATTAATTTAACCGACGGTTAATAACCTCTTGTTAATTAACCGCCTGATTATAACCATTTCTACACCTGAGCTCTTAATATTCATTCATCTGCACCAAACTACTTTCAATTTGAACCTTACCTCGCTACAAGGCGTTCGAGCCTATCCTCCTGCTCATACGCCTCCATTTCGCCGGCTTGGACATGTGCATCCGTGTCAAGGATGGTGGTCACACTTCCCAGATCTACGCCATCCGCCAGTCGATCTCGAAGGCTCTTGTCACCTTCTACCAGAAGCACGTTGATGAGTAGTTGAAGAAGGAGATTAAGGATATCCTCGTGAGATATGATCGGACTTTGCTGTTGGCTGATCCGAGGCGCTGCGAGCCGAAGAAGTTTGTGGACGTGGTGCCCGTGCCAGGTTCCAGAAATCCGACCGTTAAAATATTGGCAGTGGTTGCTTGTTTATCATTTTTATCTGATAAATCCAAAATGTTTGGTTACCAAGAATATAGGACACTAACCTCAAATATGAGATCAGCAACCTGAAACAGCTTCTAAACACGTCACAGGGACTTGATAAGTCTCCAAAAAGCTTCCTGGCGACCTAGCCGATCCTGCAAAATAACACCTCCAGCCAAGGCGGTAGATGGCCCTAGGGAAAGTCCTCCAATGCTTAAGTCAGATAGTGCGAAAGATAGTTTAAAGATCAATCCGTCAAAAACAATTTCAGCTTAGAAAATAAACAGATGTATGCACCCCTTTTATAGAGACAAGAGAAGTCCTCCCCAAGCTAGGGTTTACTTCTCCCACCACAATTCCATAAATATCATGACCGACTTAGAATTAGGATTTCTCCTGTATGCTAAGTTCCCATAAATAATAGATCTCTCGCTTAAATTACCAGAATAGGCATGGGCCTGTTATTCTTTCCAAACAGTCCGTCGGGACCCCATATAATATTTATAAAGCCCATAATCGAGCTATCAGATCAACGCTCAACTAACAAAAATATAAGAGGTCGCGACGTCCTATATAAAAACTCATCCTCATACTGCAGGTCGCTACTCTATAAACCAGCTCGCCCACCTCCCAGAAGAAATGCTTCTTCTAAGAAATGAGGTCACTTACCATAAATACCCACATATACCACGTATGGAGTTTTAGTGCCGTATCAGCTAGTCCCCCATGTTCTAGATGATTGAGGTACGAAATCAAGTAGGATTTTAATTTCTCGCAATTTCATTCAAGCTTGTGTTTCTCCTTTTTAATTCAAGTAAGTTTCTTTTAATTTCATGCTTTGTTCTTCATTTATTTTATGATTTTTGCCTTAGCTATTAGAATTAGTGCTTGATCTTGTGAATCATCCATGGAATCTAGATGAGTGACACATCTAGATCATAGATCGAGGTCTTGATTGTTTAATTTCACGTTATTTTACACGTTTCATGCATTTTCTTCATTTTTATGCTTTTTGTTTAGAACCTTGAATTCGTGATGAAACTTATGAATTGGCTATGAAACCTAGATGAGGGACACATCTAGATCATAGATCGGCTCTTGGATCGTCTTGATTTCAAGTTTTTCCTATGCTTTATTTTGATTTTTATTTTCATGCATAGTTTTAGGTTTAATCTTAGATCTACTCTATGTTGCTTGTTATTTTTCATAAAGTTTTATACTTTCCAGTCCATTTTCATATCTTTATCCATCCATGCTTTCAATTTTTGGTAATTTTCATTATTTAGGATTTTATGCATAGATGTACCTTGTGCATGCATGCTTGTAGTTGGTGAAACAATGCATTTTCTTGCTTATTTTTATTAATTGCTTGCATTTTCTATTTGAGGCATACGTCGAGGCATCCTAACCACTTTTATTTAAATTCCTAGTTTAGTTTAGTTAGGTTAATTGCTTTATTTTTATTTTCTTTTTATTTTCCGAGCTTGAAACACATTGAATTCTACAAGCGAATCGATCTCCAATAATACAAAACCACGAACCCGTTGATACTTTCAACACCACGAAAACTCTTCTAACAAAATGGCACCGTTGCGACTCGGCTTGGTTAAGGCATTCGATTTGGTTGTAGTTTCATTGCGTTTTTAGCTTGCTTTGTTATTTGACGTTTTTGTTAAGTATATGATAGGTACATATAGCTATGGCGGATATATTCCCGACATGGGAGGGCATGGTGCAAACCACGTTGCCAATGGTGGATATGATTATGGGCAACCCGGCATGGGAGGGTATGGTGCAAACCATGTCGGGTTTGATAGTTTCTCGGAGGTGTATGGTTCTTTGGGTGGTTATGGAGCTCCAAGTTCCTATCCAAACGTGCAAGCTCCGTACTCCTATCCGAACATGCAAGCCCCAACTTCCGGCTCGTATGAACTATGGTGCTCCACAAAATTACCCGACTATGCTGAGCCCGAATCCCGACCTATATGATGGTTCTCTTGCTTCCAATTTCGATTATGCCTTCATTTTATGCCACCTATGGCACTTGTGATCCCGATCTGTATGCGTACCTTCGGAGGTTTGAGCTCCTATGACAAGAATGCCCCTCCCGCCCTTGATATTCCGGTGCATGCTCCTATTCCGACCTCCGATCCGACTCTCTTGGCCATTTTGCAAGAATTGAATTCGTTGACCACTAAGTGTGGTGCTCTTAAAGATAAGTGCGGTGCTCTTAATGCTAAGTGTGACGCTCTTGATGATACAATGGATCAAGTTGCGAGCGATATTGATATGATTAAATGAGCTCATGCGGATTCCTTACTCAT
>BMAC01000418.1:494719-512505 GCA_014905375.1 Phtheirospermum japonicum | reverse complement strand
TTAATTAATTAATTTTATGTTTAAATTAGGTACTTTGAAGTATTCTAGTCTGGATATGGTCGAGCATTGGCTTACGATTGGAGTTTTAGCCGAATCGGGGCTCGAATTGAAGAAATATGGCTGACACTGGGTACGTGATATGACACTGGGTTACCCAGTGTCCGCCCACGCCTGCCGAGCCTGCCGAGACACAGCGCCCACGCCTGCCGAGGACCTGCGCGTGCCAGTTGCCGAGAACGCCGAGCGCAGTCGATCGACTGCCGAGCACTGTCGATTGACTGCCGAGGCTAGATCGACTGCGCTTCAGAGAGTGGCCGCCCACGCCCGTCCTGCCGAGCCAGTCGATCGACTGCGCGCATGCCTGCCAAATCCCGTGCGCAGCTGCCGAGCACTGCGCGCAACTCCCGTCGAGTCCCGCGCACCTGCTGACAGCGCCTGCCGAGCACGCTCGGCCATGCCCGCACGTACCTGCCGATGCCTGCCGGCAGCGACCGAGCCCGCCCGCCCAGCGCCGAGCCATCTCGGCCCATATCGAGCCACCTTGCAATTTTGCCGAGCAAATCGAGCCCAACTCGACCTAAATCGTCTATTTTGACTATTTTGGGTCAAATTTGGTCAATATATGGAAATCTAAGCTCATATGGCATTATTGACCCATTAACCACTAATTAACTTGTATAAGTAGAACCTCTCTTTCACTTTGTAAAACACCTCCTCCCAACACAAGCTTGGGATTGGGACTTAATTTCTCTCTCTAGATTTAATTTTCAAGCTTTGCCTTGAGTTTTTAAGCTCAAGAAAGATTCAAACACTCCATTGGATTTTAATTTCTTGCAATTTCATTCCAGCTTGTGTTCTCCTTTTTAATTCAAGTAAGTTTCTTTTAATTTCATGCTTTGTTCTTCATTTATTTTATGCTTTTTGCCTTAGCTATTAGAATTATTGCTTGATCTTGTGAATCATCCATGGAATTTAGATGAGTGACACATCTAGATCATAGATCGAGGTCTTGATCGTTTAATTTCACGTTATTTTACACGTTTCATGCATTTTCTTCATTTTTATGCTTTTTGTATTAGAACCTTGAATTCGTGATGAAACTTATGAATTGGATATGGAATCTAGATGAGTGACACATCTAGATCATAGATTAGCTCTTGGATCATCTTGATTTCAAGTTTTTCCTATGCTTTATTTTGATTTTTATTTTCCAGCATAGTTTTAGGTTTAATCTTAGATCTACTCTTGGTTGCTTGTTATTTTTTATAAAGTTTTATACTTTCCTATCCATCTTCATAGATTTATCCATTCATTCTTTCAATTTTTGGTAATTTTCATTATTTAGGATTTTATGCATAGATGTACATTGTGCATGCATGCTTGTAGTTGGTGAAATAATGCATTTTCTTGCTTATTTTTATTAATTGCTTGCATTTTCTGTTTGAGGCATACGAAGAGGCATCCTACCCACTTGTATTTCAATTCCTAGTTTAGTTTAGTTAGGTTAATTGCTTTTTTTTTATTTTCTTTTTATTTTCCGAGCTTGAAACACATTGAATTCTACAAGCGAATCAATCTCCAATAATACCAAGCCACGAACCCGTTGATACTTTCAACACCACAAAAACTCTTCTAACAAAATGGCACCGTTGCGACTCGGCTTGGTTAAGGCTTTCGATTTGGTTGTAGTTTCATTGCGTTTTTAGCTTGCTTTGTTATTTGACGTTTTTGTTAAGTATATGATAGGTACATATAGCTATGGTGGATATATTCCCGACATGGGAGGGCATGGTGAAAACCATGTCGGGATTGGAACGATGTATAATCGCTTTGGCAACGTGGGAGGGCATGGTGCAAACCACGTTGCCAATGTTGGATGGGCAACCCGGCATGGGAGGGCATGGTGCAAACCATGCCGGGAATGAGACATTGTATAATGGGTATGGCAACGTGGGAGGGCATGGTGCAAACCACGTTGCCAACAGTGGATATGGATATGGGCAACCCGGCATGGGAGGGCATGGTGCAAACCATGTCGGGTTTGATAGTTTCTCGGAGGTGTATGGTTCTATGGGTGGTTATGGAGCTCCAGATTCCTATCCAAATGTGCAAGCTCCGTACTCCTATCCAAACATGCAAGCCCCAACTTCCGGCTCGTATGACTATGGTGCTCCACAAAATTACCCGACAATGCCGAGCCCGAATCCCGACCTATATGATGGTTCTCTTGCTTCCAATTTTGATTATGCTTCATTTTATGCCACCTATGGCACTTATGATCCCGATCTGTATGCGTACCTCGGAGGTTTGAGCTCCTATGACCAAAATGCCCCTCCCGCCCTTGATATTCCGGTGCATGCTCCTATTCCGCCCTCCGATCCGACTCTCTTGGCCATTTTGCAAGAATTGAATTCGTTGACCACTAAGTGTGGTGCTCTTAAAGATAAGTGTGGTGCTCTTAATGCTAAGTGTGACGCTCTTGATGCTACAATGGATCAAGTTGCGAGCGATATTGATATGCTTAAACGAGCTCATGCGGATTCCTTACTCATGGACATGCTTCAAGAGTTAGTCGAAGAAGCGTATATGGAGGCCAAGACTAATGAGGAGGTGGTTGGCCCGACCGTCGATATTGAGGGATGTAGAGAGGATGAGCCCCTTGTTCTAAATGATGAGCCCGTTGTGCCTCTATGTGACCCCGATTTGTGTGTCAATGACTCTCAGTGTGTCGTTGAGGGCAACGGCGACTTTTTAGAGGGGGAGGTGGAGGTTATTGGTGATAAGATTGTTAAAAAGCTTGAAGATTTGCTTGTGGTGGAGATTTTTGATGATGGGATTAGAAAGCTTGATGATTATCTTGAGGAGGAAGAGGTGAGGAAGCCAATTATCATCTTTGAAAACTCGTATCGAAAGAAGGAAGAGAGGTTGGTTGACGTGCTTAAAATTCTTAAGAGGGATATTGGTTGGAGACCTGGAGTTATCCCCCGTATGGAGATAGTGAAAATCGGTATTTCGAGGTAGTTATTGGAGGGCTTGATGTTCGTAATTTCTAAAAGTGAGTGGGTGAAGCCCATTGTCTTGGTGCCAAAGACGAGCGGCTTGTTAGCTCTTGAAGATGAACAAGGAGGATTGTTAGCCATGAGGGCTACGACGAGATGGAGGATGTTGATCGATTTTAAGAAGTTTAATGCGGCTACCAAGAGAGATCATTTCCCTCCCTCGTTTGTTGATCAAAGGTTGAAAAAGCCATCCGGCCATTACTCCTATCGTTTCTTTGATGAGTCGTCAGGGCACTTCAAAACCACAATCCCACCTGAGGGCCTAACCGAGATGAGTGTCGATTGCCCGATTGGAACGTTCACTTTTTGGCGGATCTTATACGAACTATGCAATGCGCCAAGGATGTTCCAAAGAGTGGATCCACCCGATAAGGAGGAGATTGATTTGGTGGACCCTTCCGTGATCTTTCCACCTTGATAAAAAAAAGGGAGTACGTCGAGCTAATGATGTAAAACAAGCGCTTCTTGGGAGGCAACCCAAGTTCTTTCCATTTCTTTCTTTCTTTTATTGAAAAATCCAAAAACATTCAAAAATTCAAAATTCCAAAAAAAAAAATTGGAAAAATTGAAAAACAAATAAAAAATATTTTTTTGAAGTTCATGTACAAATTTCCTTGTATTTTTGATTTTATGTGATTTTCTTTTCTATGTTTTATTTTCCGACGTCGACCATTGGACGATTGATAAAAGTGGTAGCGTTCGTGGGGTTGAGAGTTACTAGCCACGCTCAATTTTTTCTTTGACTGCTTAGATGCCTCAGTGGACCCCACCGAACTCGACCTAAACTCGCTCGGTTAAGGAAGTTTCTATTCACCCTCCTTTTACTTGGTTTTAATTAAAATGCGAGTAATGCATGGTTTAAGTGTGGGGTGGGTAGGTGGTTGGGATCCGAATTTTTATCAAGCATGTTTTGTTGTTCTTAACTCGAGCCTTGGCGAAGTGACGCTTACTATTTGTTCATTTATATGGTTGAGTCGATTTTTGTGTCTTTTGTGAGTTTATTACATGTTTAAGCAACTCCACATGCTTGGAAGTTTGAATAGTTTACTTGTCGGATTTTTGCATGTTAATGTTCTCTTGTGTGAAGGGTTGAATTTTTGTGCTTCGTCCAAAAACCGCCTATATATATATATATATAATCAACATTTTCTCGTGAAAAGATTGCAAAGCTCTAAAAGCTCTTTGGATTTTGCTCCCAAACTCGGTGCAAACTAGTGAGTAGCCTTGTGTGAATTATCGGCTTGCTTTGCATTTTTATGGAAATTGCATTGAGGAGGTTTGATTTTGCTCGTACATGACTGGATTCGAAAATGACATTGAGGCACATATATCACCCTTGTTCCGGCCATATCCATATATTTAATCTACTTTAAAAATCCCAAATGAGCCTCCTGGAGCCTTTATCCCGTTTCTTGTTAGCCGAGCTCGATTTTAGCTCTTGTATCTTCATGAATTGTGAGGTGAGAGGGTGTGTTGTTAGTTGACGAGAAATGTGAGGGAATCTATTGTGGGTTTTGGGTTTTGAGTTGCTTATACAAAAAAAAAAAGAGAGAGAGAGAGAGAAAAAAAAAATACTCCAACACAAATCACGAAAAGTGATAAAGTGTGCGTTCAAGTGAAAAACCTAATTCAAAAATGGTTAATTTTAGTTAAAGAAGCAAATTCAAAAAGCTTTGAAGTGTTGTGAAATAGAGTCGGAAAAGCGTGAAAGTATGAAAGGGTTTCGAATGAGAAGTTGGGTAAATTGGGAAAGGTGAAGCGATTATAAGCTTCGGTTTTAGAAATTAGGATTTTGTGTGTTATTGATCACGTCTGATCGTGTGTTAGCCACTATATCCAAATATTTCATACCTTACCAAAGAGCCAACATTACAACCCATAATAAAAACCTCTTTCGATTCTTTCTTGTTCATGTACTACGAGCAATTTTGAGCGTCCGATTTGTGAAATCTTGACGAGTGCATGCATTGTCCGATTTGAGCGTATACACGTCCTATCTACTAAACACTTGAGCGAAATTAGGGAACACCCTCAAAATTTCCATTTGTGAGAAAGTCATCGATTTGGCTTGCATTTGAGAAAGAGTAATACGAGAAATGCTTGACGATAGCGARTTTATGTTGATATTCCATCATATTAATAAGGATAAGCACAATGATTTTTCTCTTTACACTACTTTCATAGCATGTTCACTCTCGAATCTTTTCGTTGTTCGATGATGAAAAAATCGATAAGTGTGGGGTAGTTGTTTTGCATGTAATTTTTGCATTTTTCCTTGTATTTTTAATTAGGATTTTATGTTAATTTTAGTAGTTTTTGAGTCGAGTTTTGTTAGTTTTTTCGTTTGTTTTCTCGTTTTGTTGTTTTTCGTGTTTCTTTTGGATTTCCTACTTAATATGGTTATTTTAATCTTAATTAATTAGTTTTATGTTTAAATTAGGTACTTTAAAGTATTCTAGTCTGTATATGGTCGAGCATTGGCTTACGATTGGAGTTTTAGCTGAATCGGGGCTCGAATTGAAGAAAAAAATTTCCTAACACTGGGTACGTGATATGACATTGGGTTACCTAGTGTCCGCCTACGCCTGCCGGGGCACAGCGCCCACGCCTGCCGAGGACCTGCGCGCGCCAGCTTGCCGAGAACGCCGAGCGCAGTCGATCGACTGCCGAGCACTGTCGATCGACTGCCGAGGGCTGGATCGACTGCGCTTCAGAGAGTGGCCGCCCACGCCCGTCCTGCCGAGCCAGTCGATCGACTGCGCGCATGCCTGCCAAGTCCCGCGCGCAGCTGCTGAGCACTGCGCCAACTCCCGTCGAGTCCCGCGCGCCTTGCTGACAGCGCCTGCCGAGCACGCTCGGCCATGCCCACACGTACCTGCCGAGGTCTGCCGACAGCGACCGAGCCCGCCCGCCCAGCGCCGAGCCATCTCGGCCCATGTCGAGCCACCTTGCAATTTTGTCGAGCCAATCGAGCCCAACTCGACCTAAATCGTCTATTTTGACCATTTTGGTCAAATTTGGTCAATATATGGAAATCCAAGCTCATATGGCATAATTGATCCATTTACCCCTAATTAACTTGTATAAATAGAACCTCTCTTTCATTTTGTAAAACACCTCCTCCCAACACACGCTTGGGTTCGGGACTTAGTTTCTCTCTCTAGATTTAATTTTCAAACTTTGCCTTGAGTTTTTAAGCTCAAGAAAGATTCAAACACTCCCTTGGATTTTAATTTCTTGCAATTTCATTCAAACTTGTGTTTCTCATTTTTAATTCAAGTAAGTTTATTTTAATTTCATGCTTTGTTCTTCATTTATTTTATGCTTTTTGCCTTAGCTATTAGAATTAGTGCTTGATCTTGTGAATCATCCATGGAATCTAGATGAGTGGCACATCTAGATCATAGATCGAGGTCTTGATCGTTTAATTTCACGTTATTTTACATGTTTCATGCATTTTCTTCATTTTTATGCATTTTGTCTTAGCACCTTGAATTCGTGATGAAACTTATGAATTGGCTATGAAATCTAGATGAGTGACACATTTAGATCATAGATCGGTTCTTGGATCGTCTTGATTTCAAGTTTTTGCTATGCTTTATTTTGATTTTTATTTTCATGTATAGTTTTAGGTTTAATCTTAGATCTACTCTTTGTTGCTTGTTATTTTTCATAAAGTTTTAAACTTTCCTGTCCATTTTCATAGCTTTATCCATTCATTCTTTTAATTTTTGGTAATTTTCATTATTTAGGATTTTATGCATAGATTTACCTTGTGCATGCATGCTTGTACTTGTTGAAACAATGTATTTTCTTGCTTATTTTTATTAATTGCTTGCATTTTCTATTTGAGGCATACGACGAGGCATCCTACCCACTTGCATTTCAATTCCTAGTTTAGTTTAGTTAGGTTAATTGCTTTATTTTTATTTTCTTTTTATTTTCTGAGTTTGAAACACATTGAATTCTACAAGCGAATCAATCTCCAATAATACCAAGCCATGAACCCGTTGATACTTTCAACACCATGAAAACTCTTCTAACAATCGTCCATCGGCTTCTGTTGTGTTCACTCGGCCTAAGGGCAGAGGATGATCGAGACCATTATGGGAATAAAATACTGGATCTTGCTCCTCCATTGCTTGGGGGTCTATTTTGAATGTTTTGTTGTTCACAGACATGTTTTGGTCGTCACTCGTCATTTGACCTTTTGAAAAACTGACATGTTATTTATCTGAAATTCGGTATTTTGTTTATGGTGCAGTTATTCAGAAAGTTGAACAAAGATGTGAGGTTCGACACTTTATAGTCTTTCTATAATATGTGGAAAATTTATGCTTCACAATTTGTATTTACTTGTTTCTGTACACTCTCAGCGTGTAGATAATGGCAAGGATGTAAATATGCAATTTGCAATAAAAGCCAAAACTATCACTAGTGGCCTAAAATCCTCACTTGCTACTGGCAACTGGGGCCAAGGAAATGCATGTACAAGAGCCGGAGTCAACAAAGTTGAGTTGCATACTGATCATCTGTTTAAATCCTTCTCTTATATTGTGTTATTCTTTGAGATTTTCCTAAGTGGGTCGGTTGTTTGGGATGAAACGTTGAAGGTGTTAAATCGCTTGACTTATGCCTCTACCTTGTCACATTTGCAAAGACTTAATTCTCCGATTGGCCATGAAGGTATTCTCTTGTTTTATCTCTACACAAATATTTTCTAGTCCGGGTCATTTTATTTAATTCGCTTTATGCTGTGCCACCAGTCCTTTTAACTCTGGTTGTTTTTCATAGGGAAACTGGCTAAACAAAGGCAGGAATGATGTGTCGTGCAGAAACACCTGAAGAACAAGTAGGTCTCACTTTGTACTATTGGAGTTGGTAAATATTTCAAGAAACCTTGTTTCTCACATCGGGGATGCCCACGTGAGCTTAGGGGAATCGAGCTATGAACCGGTTTGGGGGCAGCGCCCTCGAGTCGGGGGTCCCGCTGCCCGATCAGCGGGCTTTATATCTATGTTGGCCCGTCTTGTGTGGGTTAAAAGGGATTCTAGGAATTTTCTATGTTTAGGCCCAATATTATGTACTCGTATGGTAGCCTATATATAGTGATATCATTATAACGAGTTGTGTGTGTGAAAAACAAGACATAATAATATAGTGAATTCCTTTTGTAGGACGTAGCCC
Organism: Phtheirospermum japonicum; assembly: GCA_014905375.1. Lineage (NCBI taxonomy): Eukaryota > Viridiplantae > Streptophyta > Magnoliopsida > Lamiales > Orobanchaceae > Phtheirospermum > Phtheirospermum japonicum. Next base: position 504,259 of record BMAC01000418.1, on the reverse strand, counting down.
TAATAATTGGGGTGAACATGGGTAAATCGTGTCTATTCCTATTTTTTGTCTAATTGCTTATTGATTTCTTCTATCAAATTCATATTCTGCATCGATAAAATCCTTCATGTACAAGGCGTTTACAGGAATATTCAATTAGTTTAATGGTTTCCCCTGTTTATAGAACTTACTTTTTTCTTAGGTTGTTTCATCAGGCATGTGGGTTGGTGAAGAACCTTGCTTTGATGGTTTATATTACTGTTGATTCATCTGCATACCTAATTTTGGAATTCTTGGAGAATGGGGTAATGAGAACTTTGAGGTACACCAACTCTTTGTTAACCATTAAGCAGCTGGTTTCCGAAGTATATAATTGTTTATTCACATGATTTTTATTCATTTATTGATTTAAGGAAATATCTCCTGCTGTGATCCCTCAAGCAACAAAGATCTTTGTCAATGGTTGTTGGGTTGGTATTCATCACAACCCAGATATGTTGGTGCCAACTCTTAGACGTTTGAGGAGACGTGTAAGTGTTCCTCTTGTATTTCTTTTGAAACTTATTTGTTTCACTGCGGTTGCTAATATAGGGTTGAAAAACTGTTGTTGTGTGGACAGGTTGACGTCAATACTGAGGTTAGGGTGGTTCGAGATATTCGATTGTGTTAGACATATAAATTCAATCAGCTTTGTGTGCACTGTCAGCATTCCATATCAGCTTCTGTAGCTGGCAACTTATTTGTCCTCTCTGTGTTCTTGGACGCTTTCATGACAACATGCAGTTGCTGTGCTGGTGCATTTCTCACCACATGATGTGTGTACAGCTGTCTCTTGCTAAATGGCTCAGTCCTCCTGCCCGTTGTTTTGTTTTGTATCTCTGCTAGGTTTAGCTAGGTTTCTGGCTATATATATGTATCTGTATGCTGAACTTTGTTCAAGGAATGAAAGCAAATGTTTCCCTTTGCCGTTTTAGCTTTTCTGTGCTTTAGTTGTTTTCCAACATGGTATCAAGAGCAGGTTTGCCTGGCTCCGTAAGGTCACTTTCATCCTTTTTCCCCCTACAATCTCTTTCACCTTTTTCTTCAGATCTGTACCTTTTTTTGCCTATTCTAGCTATTTCTTAAATGGCTAAAAATATGGCTGCACCGGAGGGTGATCCCACCTCAAATACAGAAGCAGATGTTCCTTCAAACATTTTGATACAACCACAACATCAACTTATATCAGTCAAACTCAATGAAAACAATTATTTAGTCTGGAAGCAACAGATTTTATCTTCAGCCACTAGATTAGGACTTGAGTCCTACTTAAATGGGATAGCTGAGATCCCACCAAAGGTCATTCAAAATCAAGAAGGCCTTGTTGTTCTCAGTCCCAAATTTCAAACCTTTCAGAGACAAGACCAGTTGGCATCTTGGCTACTGTCCTCTCTCTCACAGAGTGTTCTCATTCTAATGGTAGGTATCACTACAAGTCATGAGATGTGGATAGCCTTGGAAGCTAATTTTGCAGCTTATTCAGGAGCTAAGACCATGCAATACAAGATCCAGCTGCAGACAATGAAAAAAGGGAGCCTTTTCATGATGGAATACTTGAATAAAGTTAATGTGTGCTGTGATAATTTAGCTGCTTCTGGGCACAAGGTAGAGGATTTTGATCAGTTACGACATGCCTTCACCGGTTTAGGGAGTGAGTATGATCCAGAGGTTGTGACTATAACCTCAAGTCCAGATAAATGGAGCTTTAAAGATTCCAGTGGCCTCCTTTTGAGTTTTGAGTCCAGATTGGAAGCCTCAAACCCTCAATTTGATGAATCTGTGAAAATGACTGCAAATGTAGCAATTCAAGGCCAGTCAAGAAAAGAGAATGGAAGTTGGAATAGCTCTAGTGGCAACAGTAGTAATACCAAAGGAAGATGATCATTCCTAAACAGAGGAAGTGGAAGGAGAGGTGGCACTAGAGGCAGAGGAGGAAGGAGCTATAACAACAGCAGAGTGACCTATCAAATTTGTGGATATACCAACCATATAGCCTCTAAATGCTACTACAGGATGGATCCCAATTTCACTCCTCATTCCTCTCAGAATTTCAGCCCTAACACTAATCAGAACTTCAATAGAGGATCTTTTTCAAGCAACAGAAACAATCAATCTTGGCCACATTCCTTAGCAATGACAGCAATGGTTTCCACTCAAGACAATGGATCTGACTACAGTTGGATACCAGACTCAGGAGCTTCAAATCATGTCACTCGAGAATTTTCAAATCTCAACATCTCATCAGAATATCAAGGCACAAATCAGCTTCACTTGGGTAATGGTGCAGGTTTGTTCATCTGTAACATTGGCAATACTACTGTTAAATCTTCCAATTCTTCATCCAAACATCTTTTTCAGCTTAATAATCTGCTTCATGTACCTAGTATCACTAAGAATCTTCTGAGTGTGTCTTAGTTTGCCAAAGATAACAAGGTCTATTTTGAATTTCACCCTTATGTTTGTTTTGTTAAGGATCAAGCCACGGGGGATACTCTACTCCAAGGGAAACTTAGTGAAGGTTTTTATAAGTTTGATCTCTGCCAAGTGAGACCTCAAAAGTGTTCCTCACCTTCTCCAAGTCTCTCAGCTGTCAAGAATAATGTTGTCCAAAGTCCTTGTTGTTTTTGTGTTTCCAAGAAGGTAGTAGACCTTGATGTGTGGCATTGCAGACTAGGCCATGCTGCCAATGAAATTGTAATAAAAGCTCTCAGAGATTGTAAAATGCCTTTTTCCAATAATGAATTTACCAGCTCTTTTTGTAATGCTTGTTTGCAATCTAAATCCCATAAAATACCTTTTCAAGAATCTCTCAGTGTGATAAATGCTCCTTTTGACCTCATACACTCTGATCTGTGGGGACCCGGCCCTGTTAAAGCCACTAATGGCTGCTTGTACTATGTTGTGTTTATTGATCACTTCACAAAATTCTCTTGGATTTACTTTCTTAACCATAAGTCTGAAGCCCTCCAAGCATTCTTGTATTTTCAAGCTCTAATTGAAACTCAGTTTTCTACAAAAATTAAAGCTGTCCAAAGTGATTGGAGAGGGGAATATAGGAGTTATCCAAACATCTGCAAGACAAGGGTATTGTTCATAAAGTTTCTTGTCCTTATACCTCTCAGCAAAATGGGGTGGCTGAGAGGAAACATAAGCGTGTTATAGAGATAGGTCTCTCCTATCTAGCTCACTCTGAGGTACATAATACCTTTTGGATGGAAGCATTTAACACTGCTATGTATACTATAAATAGAGTCCCTACAAAACAGTTGAACTACAAGTCACCTTTTGAAATGGTCATAAACTTATATACTCCCACATGAGAGTGTTTGGTTGTTTGTGCTACCCTCATGTGAGACCTTATAACAAGCACAAGCTTGAGTTTAGAGCTGTCCCATCTACCTTTTTTGGGTACAGTGAGGGGTACAAAGGGTATAAAGTTAGGCTTCCATCTGGTAAAATACTAATGAACAAACATTTTGTCTTTATTGAAGACTAGTTCCCTTTTGCCAAAACAACAAAATCTGACACTCATGTCATCTCCTCTGTGGAGAACTCCAAGTGTTCTCCTCTGTATCCAATATTCATTCCTAATTCTCAAGATCAGGCAATCATCACTCCTATCACATCCAACTCTACTGATTCACCTTCTTCTCATGATCATGATCACTCTCCCATTGGTCAGAATTCTCCTCTGCATAACTCTACATAGTCCTCCATTGCATCTCCCATAAATCCCTCTCCACCCTCCACACATACCACCTCAACCTCTCACACCACCATCCCTTTAACAGTACAATTGCCTCAGTTAGATAATGATCAAAACTGTTCTATTACTCACAATGTTGCACCTATTACTACTAACACTCATTCTATGAAGATAAGAAACAAAACAGGTAACTTGAAGCCCAGGGTGTTTACTGCATTGCTTCACTCTGATAAAGAACCAAGGACTCTGAAGGAGGCTCTACCCCACAAGCATTGGCAACAGGCTATGCTCACTGAATTACAGGCTTTATCAAATAATCACACTTGGATTCTTACACCTCTCCCTCCTAGAAAAGAGTTAGTAGGCTGCAGATAGATCTATAAGATTGAAAGAGGGGCTGATGGTTCTATAGTGAGGCATAAAGCAAGGCTGGTAGCAAAGGGATACACACAAACACCTGGCTTTGATTATGAAGAAACCTTTAGCCCTGTAGTGAAACATGTTACAATAAGGACAGTCTTTTCTATTGCAGTTTCTTGTGGACGGACTGTGAGGAAATTGGATGTCAATAATGCTTTCCTAAATGGTGATCTACTTAAACTATATACATGCAACAACCTCTAGGTTTTGAGCAAAGGAAATGTGAATTGGTGTGTAAATTGAACAAAGCTATCTATGGTCTAAAACAAGCACAAAGGGCTTGGTATTCCAAATTGAAACAAGTGCTCACAAGATTAGGCTTTCAGTCATCTCAGTCTGATAGTTCTCTCTTTTTCAAGGCTACCTCACAGTCATATACAGTGCTCTTAGTGTATGTGGATGATATTTTGATCACAGGTAGCAGAGAGACTAAAATCGCTTCCCTTATCAAGCTCCTTGATTCAGCTTTCTCCCTAAAGGACTTGGGAGTTGTTCATCATTTTCTGGGAAATGAGGCTACTCATTCCTCTTCATGAATGCATCTATATCAGAAATAATACATTCAAGAACTCCTTCATAGAGCAGGAATGGCAGGTGCAAAAGGGTCCATTACAGCTATGATCACCTCACCTCCTCTGTCCAGATTTGTTGGCAGCCCCTTTCCTAATCAGACACTATACAGAAGCATAATAGGTGGATTGCAGTATTTGACCATCACAAGACCTAATATTATTTTCAGTGTTAATAAGCTAAGTCAATTTATGCAAAATCCTTTGGATACTCACTGGAAGGCTGTCAAAAGAGTGCTCAGATATGTTGCTGGAACATCAAACCTTGGACTGTCCATCACTAAATCTAAGTCCAACAGACTGATTAGATTCTCAGATGCTGATTAGGCAACTGATGTGGATGATAGAAGATCTGTTACAGGGTTTTGTGTCTTTTTAGGGTCCAACCTCATCTCTTGGTGCTCCAAAAACCAAGCCTTAGTCTCAAGGTTAAGTACAGAAGCAGAATATAGGAGCTTGTCACATTATGCCTCAGAGTTTATGTGGATCAAGCATCTCTTATCTGAAATCAGAATGCCAACCTCTTCAACTCCATTAATCTGGACAAACAATATTGAAGTTAAGTCCCTAGCTGCCAACCCTGTCCTTCACTCTCGAATCAAACATGTGGAGATAGATGTTCACTTTGTGAGGGATAAGGTCATTCAAGGTGTTCTAACAGTTCAGCACATTCCATCCTATGATCAAACAGTAGATGTGCTGACCAAACCTTTGTCCAAGCAATCCTTCATCCGGTTCAGAAATAAGCTCCATGTCACTTCTTCACCGGTTTTGGATTGAGGGAGGTGTGTTGGACATATAAATCCAGTCAGCTTTGTGTGCACTGTCAGCATTCCATGTCAGCTTCTGTAGCTGGCAACTTATTTGTCCTCTCTTTGTTCTTGGACGCTTGCATGACAACATGCAGTTGCTGTGCTGGTGCATTTCTCACCACATGATGTGTGTACAGCTGTCTCTTGCTAAATGGCTCGGCCCTCCTGCCCGTTATTTTGTTTTTAGCTCTGCTAGGTTTAGATAGGGTTTCTGGCTATATATATGTATCTGTATGATGAGCTTTGTTCAAGGAATGAAAGAAAATGTTTCCCTTTCCTGGTTTAGCTTTTCTGTGCTCTAGTTGTTTTCCAACAGATTGAAAAAACTTTGGATATACACTGATTATGGTCGTTGTAGTCGTTCATTGTTTATCTGGATAAGCAAAAGCTTCTTATCAATAATAAGGATATTCAAGCCTTGCAACAAAGATTATGACACGTACATATTCTCTTGAGCACTTGTGTTAACACCCTTTAATTTTTGGTACGGTTAATTATACTTTGAAGTTTAGTTTAATTTCAACCCTTTAAATTTGAAGGGCGTTTAGTTATTCTGATTTTCTTAAGGTTAAACCTTAATGATAGTTTTTGTAACTATCACTTGATATAATACAAATGTACAATGCCATCTTTTTGCTGGCTTCAGCTGACTCAACTTGCATATGTTTCCAGGAATCTCCCGATGATAGTGGATGGCATGATCTAGTTGAGGAAGAATTTATAGAATACATCGATACAGAAGAAGAAGAAGAAGAAGAAGAAGAAGAAGAAGAAGAAGAAGAATACAAACGACATTATAAGATGCTGATTCTTTTATTTGGGTTACCTTGCTTAGGATCTTGTGAATGCAAGGGTAAATCCAGGGGAGGCTTATTCAGATACCTATACACACTGTGAGATTTACCCTTCATTGATAATGGTTTTGCAAGATCACAACAATATACAAGGTTCTTATTCTTCATTCTAAGCAGTTATATACAAGCTAAGATTTTGAAAAAAAAATCCCGGCAAATTGCAAAAATTGGTTTTGGAATGTTTTGAAATGTTTTGAAAATATTCTATTGATTAGAGTAGATTTGTCCTTATTTTTAGTAGTTTTTTTAGTTCGTTTTTATATTTGTTTTTGGTATAAGTTGGATGATTTAAGCATAATTTCATAATTTTATAATTCCAGCTTATTTTACCGTATTTTGATCTAAATTGATGCAATTAGGTGATGTTTCGTTGTTTTTCACCTTACAGCTAAGTAACCGGAAGAGTTTAGCGCGTAAATGACGAAGTTCGATGATCAAGAGTATAAGAACAAGCTTTCCGATGAAACGAGTAGCAAACGATCGAGAAACGGAGATCGACGCTCAGTCGCGTCGACTGACGCGACCGTCGACGCACCGTCGATGCAAGCCGTGCCAGCGAGCCATGGTCCGCGTCGGTCGACGCAAGGATGACGCTTTGCCGACATGACGTTCTGAGGCATCGATGTCGACGCACCAAGGCCGACGCAACGTCGACGCTAAGTTCTGAGGCGTCGACGTCGACACACCAAGGACGACGTAACGTCGACGCTAGCTGCTGAAGCATCGATGTCGACGTACAACGTCGATGCACCTGCCAGCGACGTGCGCACACTGCCGACCGCACATGCCGAGCGCTGCCGACTAAGACTGCCGACACACGCCGAGCGCCTGCTCGCGTCAGTCGACGCTCCACCGACGCTCCGTCGACGCGACGGCCCAGAATTCGGAAATTAGGGTTTCTTGAGCGCCAAGACTCCTAATATCAATAAAAACTTCATTTCTTCGGATTTGGAGGGACACACACAAGGGAGGAGAAGACCTAACACCATTATAGAGTAACTTAGCTTATAAAAACAATAATCCCACGTCTTATAACAAGATTTGGAGACGAAGATCAAGGATCGAAGTTCTACGCGCCCGAAACACCAATTTCGCGCTCGAGAGTCCATTTTCGCCCAAGATCAGCKTCCAAACTCCGRAATAGCTGGAKCTTTTCATTGCTTTTCGTAGTTACAATAAGTATTCTAAACTTTTAGTTAATTTCTTAGTTAATTGCTCAGTTAATTTAGTTGTTAATGCTAGACTAGTTTAATTAGTGTAATCATTTTACGCTCGTATTTCGGATATTGATTAATTTAGTTTATTTATGCGATCCGGTTCATGCTTAGTTAATGTTCGTAGATTGGTATGATTCGTATGTTAGCAATAGAATATTTAATTCATGCATTAGTTACATTAAGTAGCTCTAAATCTTCGTAGCGTTAATCGATTATTTAGTTATCTCTCTTAGTTGATAATTTAGAATAATTAGTTTAATCGGCCTTAGTTTACTGCTCAGTCGTAATCGATAATCTAGTTTTAGATAATCAGCTTAATTAGTTTAAATTATTGTCTTAGTTTATAATGATCGAATTAATCTTTTCAAACCCCCAAATGTATATGTATGTTATTAAGAGTTGAGAAAAATATTGATAAAACCGAACAGTTGTTTCCTCGAGAGATRCGACTCGAGTCAAACTCATCACCCTACAGTTACCTCGTACACTTGCGAGCAAACTGACGTGCTTTTAAATTATTTATTAAAACGGGGCGCACAAAAGTTTGAGTCAAAAATTTGGCGCCATTGCCGGGGACGCAACGAGTAAGAATTAAAGATGTTTTTCGTTTTATTTTCTGTTTAATTTATTATTTTATTTGCTTTTACTTGGTTTTTGCCATTTGGTACGTTCACTTATTGTTGAGTTTATGCAAGGAAGGCGTTCACTTCAACGCGACCTTGTGCCATTCATCGACAACGTTCACCGTTCAAATCCGCCAAGACCAAGACCCGTTCTTATTCCCGAGGACAATTCCTCGACAGCAACCGATTTTGCTTGCGATCAAGTTCCCGACATTATGTTAGGAGCACATTCAGTTAGAAACGGCGAATCACCACCAAGATCACCACCACTCCCCATTCGAGCTGAGCATGGTAGTGATCCAAACAAGTCACATTCTTCTAGACGTGACGAAAGGAGGAACGAAGGAGTTAACTATCAGCACAACATAATCAATCACCCGCTCAACATGGAAAATTTGAGGCAAGACGAAGAGATGAACGACAAAGTCATGCGTCATCACCACGTCGAGAACATGACATTAAGAAATGAGGAAGTTTTGCAGAGAAATGCCTATGTTAACAATCAAAGGCACGTGAACGAATGGTTGGAAAATCAAGCTCATGGTTACGAGCAAAACAATTTTGGAAGGAGATACGAGCGCGAGCACCGTTACGCGCATAACGACCACTACGAGAGAGCTTATGACCAAGTTCGAGAACCAAGGGGAGATCGAGCACTTAGACAGCGCGACTTGGCACGTCCAAAGGTTGTACCCTTTAGGTCCGCCATTGTTCTTGGACCGACCGCGAGGGCAGTGGAAATTAAACCGCATCAACTCAACCTACTCCCAACCTTTCATGGGAATGCACATGAAGACCCCTTGGCTTTTTTTAATTATTTCGTTGATGAAGTTGGCCGATTCGTAGTTCATGGCCTTCATCAAGAGGAGGTCCAGATGATTTGTTTTCCGTACACCTTGAAGGACAAGGCGAAGTCATGGCTACTATCCTTAGAGCCCGGTTCGTTAACCGACTGGGATATGATTAGCGATAAATTTCTAAACCATTACTCTTCAGCCCAAACGACGGGGCATCTTCGGAGACAAATTGCTACTTTTGAGCAATTGGAAGGAGAGCTATTTCACGAGACGTGGGAGCGCTACAAAACACTTTTGCAAGCTTGTCCCCACCACAACTATTCTCCGGAGATGACTAACCAGTTCTTTTTCGATGGTTTATTGGACCATGGGAAGCGAGAGGTAGAGATAGCAGCGGGAGGAGATTTTGGAGAYTTRACRGCACACRAGGCTAGACAAGTGTTGGAGAAGCAAAGCGAAAAGTCCAGACAAACCAACTCTCGGCCTCGTAAAATGAGAGTTAATGAAGTTTCCATCCCCGACCC
>BMAC01000418.1:472668-489524 GCA_014905375.1 Phtheirospermum japonicum | reverse complement strand
ATGTTCTACAATGCCTCGTTGAAGGTCGTCAAGTCCGGTTGTACCCGCTTATTTTTGCTCAGTCGCCGCTTCTCTGGTTTGCGCCTTACCGTTACCGGCCTTGGCCCGTCACTTCGGGTTCGATCCGGCCGGAAGCGGATTTAGCCAGCTTGGGACCTCTTCACTACCACTCGCGCAGTGCTCCGACACCTGCTTAAACGTGATTAATTACTATTTCTACGCTTACTTGTGTTTGTATGGCTTGCCTGTCGAAGTTGACTAAGTATGTTTATTTGTTTTCATCTTTGAGCGTGCATAAGTGCATAATTTTTCAAAACTTATTATTATATGTTGTAAAATGGTACTTGGACGAAATCGATTTCACGAAACCTTAAAAACAGCGTCAATTCAAAAATTTTCATGCAAAAAGCCAGTGAGTAGCCTGAGTGTTTATCATCTTTGCATGTGCTTGAATAAGTTTCAGTTTTGATATCTCTTTGAAACCGCTGTGTGTAGTCGACTTTGAAAATGATGTTAAGGCGCATATAAAACCCTATTCCGGCCATATCTATATATTTTTAGCCACTATAAATTCCGAATGAGCCAATCATAGCCAAATATCCATGCTTTTAGCCATGAGTGTTTCTGTGACGACCCCTACAACCCATTAAAAGCGTGGGGTAGGAGTTCGTATTTTTATTGGTTATTTGAGTCTTGGGGATTTTTATTAGGAATTTATTAATTTCTGACCACCATCTAAAAAAAATAAAAAAAAATAAAAAAAGAGAAAAAGAAAAATAAGGATGGTGAGTCTGGTTGAATTTTGTTAGTCATTGCCTACGCGCTTTATAAGGCTTGAGTTTATTGTTTATTTTCTTGAAGCCTAATGTTTAAAGGCAAGAGTTGTGTAATTTTAAGAAGCACATTATAAGCTTCAATTGTATTTAAGTGGTTTGAGCTTATAGTCAGTTTTACGGTTTGCGAGTTGGGAAATAGCCTATATTTTAAAGGCTACATTATGAGAGTTAAGTGAGGTTTTTATTTTTGAGCGAGGTGAAGCATTTTGCTTCTCGATTAGATTAGGTTGAGTGAGCGATTAGCCACACGACTTATATATTCCACACCCGTCCAAAGAGCCTTACACTACAACCCGTAAAGACCTTTTCTGATTCTTAGTTTTGATAGCACACTTAATTTGCGATTGAGAAGAGATTGATTTTCTGTGCTTATTTACTGTGCTTGTAATTGAATGATTTGAGTGTATACACGTCCCATGCAGAAAATACTTGAGTGCTTTTGAGCATACTTATACATATTATCCTTCGTAAGGAAGCATGATTTTATTTTGAAGCGACAATATAATAATGGTCAAATGTTTGACATTGCGTGACTTGTACCTTTATTCTCAAAATTATCTATGTAGCAACGCACGACTCTTTGTTTGAACTTATTTTCATTCAAGTTATACTTCGAAATTATCGTTTGTTCGAGGACGAACAAAACAATAAAGCGTGGGGTAGTTGATTAGAGTAGATTTGTCCTTATTTTTAGTTTTTTAGTTCGTTTTTATATTTATTTTTGGTATAAGTTGGATGATTTAAGCATAATTTCGTAATTTTATAATTCCAGCTTATTTTACCGTATTTTGATCTAAATTGATGCAATTAGGTGATGTTTCGTTGTTTTTCACCTTACAGCTAAGTAACCGGAAGAGTTTAGCGCGTAAAAGACGAAGTTCGATGATCAAGAGTATAAGAACAAGCTTTTCGGTGAAACGAGTAGCAAACGATCTAGAAACGGAGATCGACGCTCAGTCGCGTCGACTGACGCGACCGTCGACGCACCGTCGATGCAAGCCGTGCCAGCGAGCCATGGTCCGCGTCGGTCGACGCAAGGATGACGCTTTGCCGACATGACGTTCTGAGGCATCGATGTCGACGCACCAAGGCCGACGCAACGTCGACGCTAAGTTCTGAGGCGTCGACGTCGACACACCAAGGACGACGTAACGTCGACGCTAGCTGCTGAAGCATCGATGTCGACGTACAACGTCGATGCACCTGCCAGCGACGTGCGCACACTGCCGACCGCACATGCCGAGCGCTGCCGACTAAGACTGCCGACACACGCCGAGCGCCTGCTCGCGTCAGTCGACGCTCCACCGACGCTCCGTCGACGCGACGGCCCAGAATTCGGAAATTAGGGTTTCTTGAGCGCCAAGACTCCTAATATCAATAAAAACTTCATTTCTTCGGATTTGGAGGGACACACACAAGGGAGGAGAAGACCTAACACCATTATAGAGTAACTTAGCTTATAAAAACAATAATCCCACGTCTTATAACAAGATTTGGAGACGAAGATCAAGGATCGAAGTTCTACGCGCCCGAAACACCAATTTCGCGCTCGAGAGTCCATTTTCGCCCAAGATCAGCKTCCAAACTCCGRAATAGCTGGAKCTTTTCATTGCTTTTCGTAGTTACAATAAGTATTCTAAACTTTTAGTTAATTTCTTAGTTAATTGCTCAGTTAATTTAGTTGTTAATGCTAGACTAGTTTAATTAGTGTAATCGTTTTACGCTCGTATTTTGGATATTGATTAATTTAGTTTATTTATGCGATCCGGTTCATGCTTAGTTAATGTTCGTAGATTGGTATGATTCGTATGTTAGCAATAGAATCTTTAATTCATGCGTTAGTTACGTTAAGTAGCTCTAAATCTTCGTAGCGTTAATCGATTATTTAGTTATCTCTCTTAGTTGATAATTTAGAATAATTAGTTTAATCGGCCTTAGTTTACTGCTTAGTCGTAATCGATAATCTAGTTTTAGATAATTAGCTTAATTAGTTTAAATTATTGTCTTAGTTTATAATGATCGAATTAATCTTTTAAAACCCCCAAATGTATATGTATGTTATTAAAAGTTGAGAAAAACATTGATAAAACCGAACAGTTGTTTCCTCGAGAGATATGACTCGAGTCAAACTCATCACCCTACAGTTACCTCGTACACTTGCGAGCAAACTGACGTGCTTTTAAATTATTTATTAAAACGGGGTGCACAAAAGTTTGAGTCATCTATGTATTCTAATAAAGTTAGAATATTTTAGGGAGATTACTCTAGCATTTTCGAGCTTTGTAATGGAAACTGAAGTTCTCGATTCAGTGCTCGTCTGTTGAAATCATGGATATTCTCAAGGATTTTCTCAATAGAATATTTATATTTGTGATTTTTTCTTTTATTTTTTTTTCTTTTTCTATGAACGTCAATTTATATGCATGAATCCAGATAATGAATTTTTCCAAATAATGATTAAATAGGAAACAAAAAAAGAAGTTGCTGAAAGGTAGTATTTGACTCATCCGGGGGAGAATTTGCACGTCGGCGATAAGGTGGTTTCCTGAGAAATATTTTGCTGCAATGGAGTCTAACGGCACCAAACTCCAACATGTATGTGGCTTATTTATCAAGGCATTATTCAAGAGGCTGTGTAAGAACTTTGTGTTTTAATTCTATTAGCTTCACTGACCATTCATGTTGCACTAGCTGATTTTTGATAGTTGAGGGTGCAAGCTACAAATATTTTTATTTTTTAGACTAATATTATAAGGATGAAAGTAATCAATCACTGAATAATTGAGGGGTGTCTTGTACGAGTACTTAGGGATAACTTCATTCCTTATTTTAGTTCTGAACAATGTGTTATTCAAATGTGCTTTCACTACAAGAATAATAGCAATAGACGTCACTAAAAAGACATCATTTTCTTTGCTATTCTAGTGTATTTTTACTATTAACATCGATTTCTTAAAAAACTGGAGTTATGTTAGTATAGTCTTTTGACAATAGACAACAGTTTTCCAAAACTGATATCTGAAAACCAAGATATGAGAAATAGACATCAGTTTCAAAAAATGATGTGTATTTGTACAATTTCTAACGATTAAGCATCAGAGTTTTATACATCAGTTTTAGAAGCCATATCTATTTATAGAGATTATTCCAAGATAATGTCCATTAATAATAATTATGATAATCCACAATTGAGATCCCCTCCATTTCTTTCAAATTCCCCCGCTAATTTACTCTATTCAATGCATCTAATCTTCGCATTCGTCAAAACCCTCTCTCTCTCTCTCTCTCTCTCTCACTCTCTACTTATCGTAATTTTTCTTCTCTGTTTAACTAATCGAGACCTTTGGAATTAATCGGCGGCTCTCTCTCATCAGTTTCGATTCAGTGTAGTAGCTACAATGGGCGCTTCGCTTCCTCCCAAAGAGTCCAACCTCTTTAATCTTATCGTTTGTAAGTATTTTTTCCCTCCAATATTGTCCTTTTCACTTTTGGTTTGCCGGAGATCTACCTACTATAGTGGTTCAATTTTCAATATGGCGGAGTGTAAAGCCCTAGGGTATTTTAGCCGATTATTTTTATTTGGCCAATTAGCAGTGTTGAAAATTGCATCCGTTATTTTTTATGTGATTGTGGTTCTTCACTTGATCACGCAGCATGTAATTATGTTGAATAGCAAGAGATTTTGTTCCTTGGATTTTATTATTTTTTTTGCAACTTATCAAAGTCACTGCTTATGAACTATGAAATAGTTGTTTATGCGTGTCATTATTTTTTGAGGAGACAGACATGCCACATTATGAATTCTGGTGTATATTCGTGATGAATTCTTATTATATTTACGTTCATACAAAGATTAGAGAGATACACATGGGTTTGTTGACATTTGTCTCGTTAATACTAGCAGCTTTTGGAATTGCAGTCTAATATTGTAAGATGACAGTTCGTAAAAGATAGAGAAAAACTAATGGAAGTACCTTATCGAATTTTAAGGCATTAAAATTATCGACTGGAAATGAAAGAGTAATAATGAGAATTGCCTAAAATTAAATAACCTCTTGCTGTAGGCAGTGTCCAAGTCTCAGTCTGTACCCAACAAGTTTAATGGGGACCGGCAGGCTTTGGGGACCTTTGCTGAAATTGGGGTAATCAGAAATCTCACCACTGGCAATTAGATTCCAATCCGTAATTAAGATCCCCTCCATTTCTTTCAAATTCCCCCAAGCTCTGAGATAATTTACTCAATTCATTTCATCTAATCTTCGCATTTTATTTGTTAGGCAAAATCCTCTCTCTCTTTCTCTACTTATCGTTATTTTTCTTCTCTGTCTAACTTATCGAGACCTTTAGAATTAATCGGCGGCTCTCTCTCATCAGTTCCAATTCAGTGCAGTAGTTAGAATGGGCGCTTCGCTTCCTCCCAAAGAGTCCAATCTCTTTAAGCTTATCGTTGTAAGTACTTTTCCCCTCTAATATTATCCTTTTCACTTTTGGTTTGCCGGAGATCTTCCTACTGCAGTGGCTCAATTTTCAATATGGCGGAGTGTAATACCCTAGGGTATATATATATTCTCTATACTCAAACTAAACCTCTTTAATTGTATAGTATACCGCCGAAGCTGGATAGGTCAGAGAGATTAGCCATCGTCAAGGTCTGTCGAAGCATCAAAACAAATTCGCTTGGAAACCTCACGGCGGCCAGAAGATCAATCCCACCGTAAAACAATCGCCTTCTCTTTCACACACACTAAACCTTCTTCTCGAATTTATTCATTATTTATTATTTATATATACTTGCGATTGCGGGAACTTGAGGGAAGCTTGAAGCTGTATTCAGAAGTAACAGGAGTTTGCCCTCGCTGTAAAACACAGATTGATTGGAAACAGAAATATGGAAATATAAGCCCCTTTTGGAACCTACCAAATGGTAATTTTACCCTTTTTTTTTGTTTAAAATCCAACACATTGTATTTATCATCTTTCTGCTTGCAAAATTGTTGACATTCAACAGTGTTCAAAGAGGAATGTTCGACAAGCTTATCGCAATATCTCTATAATGGTTAGTTTTTGATTCTATTTACCTGTTTAGTTTTTTGTTCTGAGGTAATTCAAGCTTTAGAAGAAATAATTTACTGTTTGTGAAATTGTTTTTATTTTGTTATTTTAGTTATAAATGATTCTGGAGAATAATGTGTTTAGGTTGTGCTAAGGACAATAATGTTTGCGCGAAATGTTCTTGCCAAGTCAACCACATAATCGGGAGGTAAAAAAAAACCCCATCTTTTATGATTATTTACCTCAGAATGTTAGGGTGGAATTGGATTGATGTCTTATTAACAATGAAATCAATTGGATTTATTTATTATTATTCTTATGCGAATGAGTTTAGTTTATGCATAATTATTTTTCTTCCTTGCAGAGATCTATCAGAAGTAGAAGCTGAGCAGAAGACATTGGAAGAGGTTTTCCTTTTTATTACAATTGTAGCATTTAATCTGTCTTGTATTTACAGATTAAATAGTAGCTTATAATAGGTAGGTTGTGGTTCTTTTGTGTTTTATCAGTACCCATGAACTTTAACTTGGACTTAATTTGTTCATTGTAGATGATAATGGAGAGTATACCAGTAAATGATGAGGTTGGTGGTGCTTATTCATACAATGCTTTGAAAACATTGGATGATGTGTGGTCTAGCATTTGCTCTTCTTCTCCAGGTAATTATTTATTTATTTTTAATTTATTATTATTACTTTTTTTTTTTGCTTCATATAAGATTGATTAGGTTTTATTTTATATTTGACTTTAATGTATATACTTGTAGAATAAATTAATAGTGAAATTCGATTTTTTCATTTTGGCAGTTGTTGAGGAGCCCCGAAAAGTGGTTTCGAATGTTCCCAGTTTATTTTCCGAATCCGAGCAGGCCAAGAAATGCAACGATATTTTCGATGTTTTAGTTTGGGGTGGCACATTAGGGGTTTTTATTGCGACGGCTCTGAGTTGTAAAGGTCTTCGTGTCGAGATCGTGGAGAAGAGTGTATTGCGAGGGGTATTATAGTCTCTTTTTGCAGTTTGGGATTATTTTCTAAGTTTCTTGAGAAGCTAATGATCATTTTTTAATGGACAGAGAATGGAATATATCAAGAAAAGAGCTTTTGGAGCTTGTTGAATTTGGTTTTCTAACAGAAGATGATATTGATCATGTTACAATGTCCAAGTTTAATCCATTAATGTTGATTTTGCCTCAGATTTTAGCGAGGACCGTTTAAGTTTGAACGTGTCGATGATGGCTACAGCCAATCGGGGCAGCGTTCGAGCGCATTGGAGATGGTGACAATCTGATTCCACTCAATATATCGTTCACGGCAGAGCAATGCTACTGTTGGTGGCAGACAAGAGTCGTTTGTTGACCACCGATTGCTGGTATATGAGCGGTGGCGGCAGGGACGATGACGGTAAGTGTACAGCGGCGAGGCTCTGATTCTTGATGCTGGGTCCATGCATTTGGGCCTCGATTTCGGGACGAGATTTTGATCTTCGGGATCCCATCTTTTCCCAGGCCCGCGATAGCCCCAAGCTAAACAGACAACATCAACGTGAAGGATCCAGCGAGCCAGGTTGTAGGCGGTGACAGAATTATGTGGTGCAGGCCATTCACGGCCAAGTGCGCACCGACATCTGTTAATGGCAGCGAAGATGGCCAGGCGGAGGGCGCCTACATTTCTGTAGATGAAGGCATTTGGTTGTGGTGGTGAATGAAGTAGGTGAGTACAAGTCAATTTGCAAGCAGCAAACTGCTCGTGGTTTTTTAATTACTTTTATTTCATTGTTTAATGCACATTCTTTTTTTTTTTTACCAAGTTTGCTTGCTTGACTATTATAAAGTTAATATTTAACTATTTCTATCTTATTCTCTTCCATGGTTTATAGAGGCATGCATAGCTAGATAGTTTTGTTTATATCTGTTTAGGACACGACAAGAATCTTCACTAAATATGAAAAAGTTCATAACTTAGACACCTAAGACTTGTGGTATTTCTTTTGACTATCAATTTCCAATCGTCTATGGTTAAGAGCCATATCTTATTTTGTTTATTTATTTTTTTCTTGTTGCTTTTGTGTATATGTGATTCTGAATAAATGATAGTCACAGGTAATTTTTAAAATTGCATTTGGTACAACATGTTAAAACTCAATTTATATGTTTGATTATCTTATTTCTCAATTTATTCTTTAATTTACTAAAAGTGTTGTGCTATGGTATATTCATACTTTGTTATATGTATATATGTTTCACCCTTGTCCCTTTCATTTAAGTTACTAAATGTGTTGTGCTATGGTATATTCATACTTTGTTATATGTATGTTGCAGGTTTTGAGGATCCAGCTGTACAAAAGGTTGTTGCAAGAGGTTCTAATCATTATATATATTGATAGAATCTGCTATTGGTGATATTAGTTCAGTATTGTACCTTTGACACTTTGTTAGTTGGTAAAATTTATATTCAGATTGATTATTGGTGGCTTGTAATATTTGAATCACACTTGCTTATTTTCTATGGTTATTTTGAAATTTATGTATTATTCCTTTTATTGCTAATTTACTATTTATATGGTCTATCTTTCTTCGCAATTAAAATAAAAATAATATATTAAAACGTATGGCAGCTTAAATGAATTAACAACAATTATAATATAAAAACCCACATATGTTTTAACATCGGTTTGGAATATTGTTGTCATAACTATGAAAGACATTGCTATTTGGTAAAGGGACATCAAATCTAACTGTTATTACCAAAACTGACATCGATTTTATATTCTAATAGACATCATTCTGAAATCGATGTCGATTGTTGATAAGACATCATTTTTAAACCGCTGTCATAAGTACCCCTTTTAACACCAGGGGCTTTAACATCAGATATTTCTGTTATTGACAATAGTTTAAAACCGGTGTGTATTTACATTTTTGTAGTAGTGTTTCTGTGTATATATGATGTATGTGTGTTTTTAATGTGATTTTGTTCTTCTTTTTGGGGTAATTTATTAGTTATTTTTATATGAATACTTGACTCATGTTCTGATCAAGATGTTGGTTTAGTTCAATGAATAGATTTAGTCTTGATAGGAAAAGGTGTGAGCACTTGGCATTATTGAACCTTACTCAAAATGTTGGTGTATTTGAACAGGTTTGAGCACTGGTATATGTAATTCTTTTACTTAGCGTAGAAGTGTGTGACTGTATATGTGTTATGCTGTACAAATCTAGATTATGCCGTGGTTAAATTGCTCTGAGTATTGTCTGTTTCAGCTTGGTTTCAGTTTGGTTTATCCCAGGGAATATCATTTGGATCATAATCATAGTCAGCTTCTATGCTTTTGTTCAAGTCATAATTCTCATGTGCCAAATTACGATAATGAAATATGAAGTCATTTAATGAATAATTTGTGAAATCTAGTTGTCTTTTTTGGTTAAAGATTTTAACTTTCAAAACTCTCTCTCGTACTATTAATGTTACTATTATAAAAGGAAGAATATAAGGAGAAGATATAAAAGAGAGGCGAAGGAAATGGTAGAAATTAGGACTCTCTTATTCATCAAAGACTCCCTTTATATATGGTATCAATTACATGTTTCCATAATCCATAGAAATAATAAATACCTAAACTGTCCCTCATCAGTTACTTGTTGACGAAGACACATTAATTGTATTTTTCCTTCAACACTCCCCCATGTGCCAAGTCAAATGGTGAAATGGTGTTTTATTGTTGCCTTGTTAAAACTTGCCAAGTAACAAAATTCAATGAGAAAAATAAAACTTGGTCTAAGGAAAAAGAGTACAACACACCTATGTTGAGACTCCCCCTAAAGTGTACACCTCTCTCTGATATGTACATCGATCAAGAGAGCTTTGAAAGTCTCCACTTCTTCAATTCTTGATTTTTGAGAAAACGCATAGTTGTTAGTTGTAAAAGAGTTGTGGTGATATTACTCATATTATCAAGTTTTCTTCAGTGATAGAGTTCAAGCTACTATCATCAGATATATGAATGATCATAACATTTATCGTAGATACTCACGTACTACTACATTTATGATAATGATCTCTTTACATGGATCGAATGAGTAACCATCATCAACGATACTATCTGGTGTTTCACAGTAGGAAGTAAATCAACATTTTCTATAGGGATTACAAGACCATCTACAGTCCCGATTATATTTATGAATGGGAAAAAGTAACTCGCGTCAATGATTTCTTTTAGGTATCAAATTACATTTTGATTCCATTCCAGTGACATTGCGCTTACTTGAGTTAAATCAAGATAACAATTTTGAGAGATTAATATTTGATCAAGTGTCTTAGTAATGGTACAATGATGCGCATATTGTACGTAGGTAGAGAATTTCAGCTCCCACCAGTTCTTCGTCATTCTATTGACGAAATTGATATCTCCTTATATCTTCACTTTAACCAATCATAGGAGTGCTATAACATATTGCACTTATCCATATTTAATTTCCTGATCATCTTTTGGATATATGCAAATTGTAGAATTTAGTATTTCACAAACTCGGTTTTAGTTTAAAGCCTTAACATGATCAGGTTTTCCCATGATGCATTATCTCAAATTAAAATTTCAAATAACTAGCGATATCTCTTATTTCATTAAGAGTGTATATTATGTTCCTTTCATCGACATATACAATCATAATCTCAAATTTGAAACTTATATTATTTATAAATATGCAAGGTCATAGATTTTTTTTCCTAATCAAGTAGTCACTTAGACGGTTATACCACATCCATTTGGATTGTTTCAATCCTTAAAGTGAGTGTTTTAATTTAATTGCAAATGCACTCCGTGGCTTAGAGTCACTTTCCTTGGAAATGAAAGGCCATCAAACACTTTCGTATATAAATCCCTAAATCACGGTCCCCATAGAGATATTATGTAACCACATGTATAAGCTGCATTCTCAGTTCTTTGGAATTATAACATCTATTATGGGAGAGTACATATCCCCATAGTCAATTCCAGGGCGTATTGAGAAACTTTGTGCTTCAAGTATAGATTTGCATCTCATGGATTTATTTTTCTCATTGCGCTTTCTGACAAAACTTTGTTTATATCCTACAGGCTTTACACTTAGTGAGGTAGCACTATCAGACCAAACACCTGTCTTGTTGTCAGTGCATTTAGTTCTACCTGGATTAATTCTTTATAATTAGGTCAATTTGCTCAATATTGACATTTCAATAGAGCGTGGTTCGATACTATTATCAATGTGTGTGGAATATCTTCCCATCAACTCATATAAACTCACATTGTACATTGAAATTTCTTTATTCTCGGGAATCATATTAAACATCGGATCATCCTCCAGCAATGATTCATGGACATAAGTATAATTATAGATAATGTCATGAGAGTCATTATCTTCATTGATGATTAATTGAATTTATGTCATACGTGCCCTCTTATTCCTTGGGCGAGTATTGATTGAAAACCAAGTGACCTCTCCCTTTTCCTTTTGGGAGTCACGACCTCAACCAAACCTCCACTAAGTATGGTTGCAATGTCTTAATCTGTGACATTGTGCCTCTTATGGGGTCTTTAACCTTGTAGTCACATTTGTAGCTGGTACATATATGATCTCGTCACTATAGAGATTGAGTCTTCTGCACTTTGAAGATCAATTGTTCACTTTACTTTCATGTTACATTGTGAAATGCGGGGATTATAATGAGACATAATATGAAACTATTCCTGTCGTTCCATTAGAAAATAAATTTTCTTATCTCCACCCAACGACGGGAAGATTGTCTCACTTGATTGATAAATTCACTAATTTAGCGATAACGAGATCGTCTGTCAAAGTTTTCAAATACCGGATGATTGTTTGAGATACATATCTAACATAAATACTTAATTGTCTTTGAAAACCCATAGAATGCGTTGTAGGGGCGCAATAGACACATATACTACTTAATCAAATATACTTAGATATGAATTATCAGGCTTATATCCAGTTACCAACTGGTACGCAAAATATATGGTTAGAAGGGGTTCATAAACGAATAAGTAAGAGTTGCGTGCAATATTGCATAACCCTGTGCAAAGATAAATGATTGCGCATAAATATTGTCTTAGTCACCATCTATATTCCTTTTGACGGTATCTTCTTTGAGACCTTAGTGTATATGCACATTAGGGTACAAGATCCAGTACATCGATCTTTATTAAAATGCAATAGACATCAAGTACTTTTGATGTAAACTCTTTAGCATTATGAGTTTGGGTTCTTTATAGGGGTGGTGAGTCCTCAATCATAATAAATGTCCTAGAAGTTTTGCAAATACAATATTTTTAAGGATAATACGTGCCGAAACATCGACCAAAACTATAAAATACTTGAATAATCTGCATTTAGAATGGTTATGCCCACATGTATCACTAATTATTAATTATAAGAATGAAATATTATACTTTGTATCTTTAGCAAATGCAGGTTTCAATCATACAATTTTGCTAATGAACAAGTTTTGAAAAAAATGAGTGATGTTTCTTTGTGATATGAATGTATGTAGTGCTCCTAGTACTTTAGAATGCACTAGCTATAATTGAACAGCATTAGTTTGACACTATACTGTGCATCAAATTTCTATCTCATTTAATGTTTCACTCAAAATAAAAGTTGTTCATGTTAATTTCTTATAATATGGACCATCATATCACGTTGACCAAAGAATCCATGTCAGTCATGTCAAGACTTGAATGAGTCAGTGTCAAAAAGTTCTTTGTTGGTTATAACTTATGATTCAATGATCAAAAAGTAGTAATGTAAAATTACAAGATTGACTCTAAAACGTGATTTTTTTCCACATAAATTAAAAGTATAGTTCCATTCTCATAATGTACTTCTTAATGATAATCATCAACATGAATATCATCAAACCTAACAAGGTTCGTTTCGCACGTGGACCATGCTGAGCTTTTATGACTTTAATCATTGTGACACTAGGCATCAAGACTTTGTCACATATAAATATCAATTAAGTGAATAATTGTCTATTCCTCGACAAACTCTCACATTTTACAGAGATATTTGGATGAAATACTTTTCATTCTAATATTATTTACTAGATATGTTACATTATATCTAATAGTTTACTCATGAACCTTGTATGTGAATGTGGTAAATAAACTCAATTACATTCAATGCTTTAGAATGAAATGCAAAATTTACCAATAAGCCAAAAATAATTAAATCAGGCCACATCACATAAATCTAACTCAAAATAAAATTATCAAATACAAAAGTCTAATATAAATGATTGATTATACTTTCACAAGTTATTTGTAAAGTAAGAAATAAATAAATCTCATCAATAAAAATAGAGCATATCCATTGACTAAGCAAGGTTATTGGGAGAATCTCCATGACTTCTACCACGACCAATAAATATCACTATCTCTTACATGTCTTACCATGTGGTTCATTCTTTCCACATAAGTAGGGATCAACTGTCTCTTCCCCTTTACTTTGAGGTTATTTCCACTATTCATATCGATCCTAGTTGGCCTTAAGAAATTTCCTTATCTAGAGGTCTAACATTGGTATTATGAAAAATAATGTCATGTCTCTCAATGGCTTATTATCATAAAAAATATTATACGAGTGCATCAGTATTTTTGCTCAATTGGAAAAAAATAGAGTGAGGTCGTATCTCTCAATTTATTATTGTCATTTAAAGTGACTTTCTTTTTCACATATGGTAAAACGTATTATTAGTCGCAACATATCAAAGTCATTGACCCTTTTTAGGAAGCAAATAAATTTATTTTCACTAATTTCTTAGGCTTGGAAATATTGTTTCATAAAATTCTCAAAATATTCATTTAGAGTACATTCAGAATTTATTGAGATTTTGAAACTACATATACTTCCAATAAGATTTGGGGTCAATATGAATTCTCAATTTCATAAGACAATTGACTTTGACTAAGTTTGACAATTCTTTGTCACTTAGAGGTTGATGGGTGATATTATTATGAAATTGTAGTTCTTTTAGTTTACACATCAAACCAATGATGGCAATACTCAATTTCTTTTGAGTATATTAAATTGTATTTAGATTGTGTTAGTTCAATCAATTTCTTAGATAATGAATTTGAAGAATATCTCTTTCTTTAATATTATGTGAATATACTTTGTCACAAGACTTATTTATATAATGCTTTATCGGTCATGAACTTTCATTATCATGAAAATATGTAAATGTACAATCAATAATGCATACATTGAACATAGTCTATCAAATCAACTTGAAGAGAATTACAAACATACATGAATCTATCAATTCATCGAAATTCATGATATACATACATGAAATCTATCAATTCATCAAAATTCATGATTAACTAAATATATTGGTAAAATTATGATCAATCTCTCATCTAATCATATAAATAACATTATTTACGATTTCTAAATTAGAAATCATCTAAGAGCATAAATACTAATATATTATGTACTCTATGAATATCATTAAAGTATTCCAAAATTTCATATTTGTTAATATTATACATAACCTCATGTGCATATAATCATAGGTAACATATATACATACACATGCTTTGTATAAGAATTCCCAATAATACATATCATGACATATATCCATATAAAAAATATTTATTAGTTTGATTTAATAAATAATAGGGTAATTCGAGTTACCTTTGAGAAAAGTCACGATTCTTTCCTAATTTTGTTTTTTCAATAGGTTTGTCTGCTTTACGATGGCATAGATCTTCAAACCCGTTCTCCACCGTTCAGGTTTAACCAATATTTCTTGTTAATATCATATCCAAAATCCAGCTTCATCCAACGGTTAGATTGTGCGTAATTAAAATTTTAAAATAAGCTGGGCATACAGTTTCGAGAAATAGGATCAGCTCTGTTCAAAATTCATTATCAGATTCTCCAGACATCATATGAAAATCTCCATCATTCATATTCTACTACTATAAGTTTATAATAATATATCCAAATTTATTCTTGATCCAACGGTTCGATTGTGAGAAACCTTGTTTTGAAAACTCTGCATAGAAAATTGCGAAAGCAGAATCTGCTTTGTTCAGAAAAATTTATATATTTTCTCGTATCTCCAAATCCAATCTTTACCGTTCATAATGTAAATCAAAAGGTCTTTAATGTTCTGTAAATATTTGAGCTCGATCCAACGGTTGAAACTCGAGAAACCGATTCTTCAAACATACAACGCAATTAGATTCTCGTCGTACGAAAATTGTATAATTGTTGCTTTGGTTATAGAGGCTTATTCTCGATCATTAGATTAGAGATTCCTGCTAATAACGTGTAAAAGGAAAATCATAAGGAGAAGATATAAAAGAGAGACGAAGGAGACGGTAGAAATTAGGGTTCTCTTATTCATCAAAGACTCCCTTTATATAGGGTATCAATTACATGTTTCCATAATACATAGAGATAATAAATACCTAAATTGTCCACCATTAGTTACTTGTTGACGAAAGCACATTAATTGTATTTTTCCTTCAACAAATATTATTATTATTATCATTATCATTATTTATTTTTACGTTTTATTTGTTGTGCGTATAGGTTATATTTTTTTTCTCTTTCGCAGTTTTGTTTACAATGTTAAAGTGTTCTATTTCCTTAACTAGATACCCACTTTTGATTTGTGACCTTATATGCAGAATGTGTTAGTAATTATTCATATTTTAATAATGATCCTACTATTTAAATAACATTTTCTCTGCATGTTCAATCCTTAGCTTCGGAGCTTTTCAAAATTGGCACTGGGATTCTGGGCATAAGAAAAAAAAAATGCATGATCTAAAATCATCTTACAAAGCTAACCTTACAAGGCGAACATCAGCTTTTAGAGGGAGAAAAGGTTCAGTACTTTCTGTGGGTGGAAGCTCAAAGAGTCTCAAGCAGTCGAACCAAGTATTCTTAGAGTATGTTGTTATATATATTTGTGGGTGTAATGATAATTGCTAATTTTGTTGTAATGTTATGTACATTTATATAGTTGCTTTTGTAAGCTTTTCTAAGAATGGAAACTTACTGTTTCTGATGTATATAGTAAAGTATTAATGTTATAATTGCTTTTTTGAGTAATTTTATTGGGTACATTTGTGTTACTAGTGTTAAACTAAAGTATTTGCTTAAATGAGATATTTGCATTATTGATTTTGTGGGATGATACAAATAAATAGGATAGCTTTAAAAAAAACTCATGTAACCAATCGGTTTTCAAGAAACCGATGTCAAACTTTTAACATTGGTTTTTGAAGCGATGTCTAAGCTAGCGATGTTACAAGTCACGTTGGTTTTACTAATAATCGATGTGAATTTCCACATCGGTTTTACAAAACCGATGTGACTTTTAACATCGACGACTAGTACATCGGTTCAAATACCGATGTTAAAAGTCCAAAAAAATCGATGTTAAATCCCCTATTTGTAGTAGTGAAAAGTTTAATCACTTCGAGAGAATGATTAAACTACAATTGTGATTGTCTTATAAGTGAATTGAGTCATAATATAATTGATAGATTGAAAAGGATGACCATTATGCAATCATTACAATTCCAAAACCCGGAATAGTCTTGAACAATTGAGTTTCTCAACCTTTATATTATGATTTGATCTTGGTAAATGTCTTAGTTGATAATTTTTAGTAATTTACGTTCGTCGTTCAATATCGACAAAATCCAAACTATTTCTTATTCTGTAGATAAAACTACATTATCCATATTATATTACTTATCAATATTGAACTGTTATATAGTTCTTGTGGAATTCCAAATTGATCCTTTTGTACTATCTCTACACCATATCTGTGCAGTTAGGTAGAGTATAAGGAATAATCTCATTTTTGGTCCATTATATTGGCCACTTTAAGTGAAGTTGACCAACATCAAATTACATCTTCTAAATTTATAAACTCATTAAATAAGGTAAAA
>BMAC01000418.1:458483-470863 GCA_014905375.1 Phtheirospermum japonicum | reverse complement strand
TGAGGCGTCCGCCTCAGTTTTTCGGAAGTTTTGAGGTAGTTTTTATTTGTTATTATTTACAAATATATAAAAGAAATTAATATAAATAGAATAATATAAAAGGAGGTAAATATAATTAAACCTGGCGGTCGAAACCCTAATGCTTTCTTTTCGATCTGTTGCCGCTGCTGTCGACCGAAACCCTACGCTTTTAATTTTGTTTTAAGCCTTCTGATATTTTTTTCCTTCTCCACTCTCTTATATAACTTATTAAAAACAAAAATTATAAAATAAAACAAATTTTTAAGATATAACTTTTGATATTAAAAATTATAAAATAAAATAATAAAAAATTAAAATAGCTTCTGATATAACTTTTAAGATATAACTTCTAATCTATTTTTTAAAAATAAATTATAAAATATAAAATACAACTTCTGATATATATATATATATATATATATATATATATATATATATATATATATATATATATATATATATATAAACACACATATACCCTTTCTCACTAATCTATTTTTTAACTGAAAATAGAGATTACGCACATATTTCTAGATATTTTTAATTTTGATTTTTTTTAATGTACAGAGAAGGTAGAGGTTAGTATATAAATATAAGCTAAATTAAATTGGTCGGTTTATGATGGCCGATAAAAAGTGGTTAGAAAGAAAAATAATGGCTACACATTTTAATAGAATATAAGTGAAATTGAATTGGCTGCACATGATTATCTTTTTTATCACGAAATATTGTTGACAAATAATTTTCTTTGAGTGCTTAGTTATGCCTACGACTCTAATGATGATCCTTTGAGTGAGGAGGAAGAGGAAAATGAAGGACACGACAAGTTGTTTAAACCATTGGACATGAATGATTCTCTATTACAAGATTAAAATGACTATAGAAATTTGTTTTCTACTTAATTTGGACTTCTATTGTTTTTAATTGCTTTGTGTTGAGTTTCGGGTGAGATGAATTTGTGCAACTTATTAGAATCGACATTTATGATTTTATTATTATTTTTGTTGAACTATTAGGATAATTAATATGTATTGTTAAACTTTGTGTAATTTTATTAATTTTGATTTTTAATTTTAAATTTTCAAATATTTTTTGAGGCGGACGCTTCGCCTTATCGAGCAAAACGCCTCATTTCTGCCTTTCGTTTTTTAAAACATTGGGTAAAACACTAATCTTTTGTAATGAAATCCCTCATTAATTTGTCAATCGATAAATTCCTTTTGTATTTTGTAGTAAAAATAAAAATTTTATCAATACCATTATTAGGGTATATAATTTAAGGAATCATTTAAAAGATAAGCATAAATAGAAGATACAAAAACCTACCGACAAAAGGACAAAAAGAAATTGTAACAATACACAACACTCAGCGCAAATATTAGACAGCGAGTTCAATTAATTTCATTGGTCACTACTCTCATGTACATACGTGTAGATTATTGCTTGTTCAGCTATAGAAGTTCAGCATAAAGCATAATCAGAACTAAGTTAACAAGTAGTACCAAAATAAATTCTTTGTCAATTTTTTTTTGGTTCAAATCCGATTCCTTTGCGGTTTTGGTTATAATTTTTACAGAAACCATCTATTTTTTATTTTTTTTATATTATTTAAATTTTAGGTGAAATATTTAATTATATATGTAATTTATAATATCAAATATATATATATATATATATATATATATATATATATATGTATATATATATGATTGGGTTCAAATGAGAACCCTTATATTATATGTGAACCTAAGGATTAATATTGACCTTAGATTTAATCATGTATGTGGACAAGATTTTTTTCTATATTTTTAATTTTATTAAATTAACAATATGGTAAGTAAGGGATGCTTATGTCTTTTTACATAAATCAACAAAAAACCCTAATTCTTTGCGGCTCCGCCCCCAAATTTCCCCAACCAAAAATCTGCATTTTCCTTCCTTCTCCGAGGCTTGCTGTGCTCTCCCCTTCGAAAGTGATGTAAGTCTCCGCCGTCGGGTGCACCAAAACAACCACAAATTAACCGTCGCCGCCGCTGGGTCTGTAAGTCCGGCCATCCAAGGTAGAGAAACTAGAAATTGAAGAAACTTACCTGACCGACAACGAGACGCTCTGTCTGGACCACCTCCTGGGCGACGTCGGTGGCGGAGAGACAGCCTCCAGTCGGCGGGCGTGCAGTGGTGGCGACCAGTGATTTTGATTCTTCCGTTGGCGTCGTTTTCTCTCGATCCCGGCGTCTCCGACAAGCAATTCTAGCGGGCTTTTGTTGCCAAAGGCTTCGGCTCTTTACGGGCTACAGACTGGTGCCGGTGGTTTTGGCCGACGAGGCCCAAATCGAAATGATGGTATAAGACTATGTATGCTATTTTTGTTGAATTAATGAATAATTACTGTATAGTGGGTGATATGAATGGTGTAGATCACTCGGTTACTTGATATATTGGTTCCAAAGAACCTATTTATGAAACTGGAGATGCAACTCCAGTAGTTGGTACCTCGAGCTGTCACAGTGTTGCATTGTAATAGATTCTGGTCCTCTTTGTTCAGCGTATTTTGGGAACTACTTGGTTGCTTAGATCATGTAATAATATTCTCCATCTTTCTTATAAACTAGTTTACTACTTATCATTATTTTTTACCTCATAGTACCTTGTCACTTTGGTTTTTCTGGCCATGTAAACATGTTCAGTTTTATTTTTATTTTTTAAAACCTTTTTTTTTCTCCTAACCTTGTTCTCTAAGCGGTATCCAAATGGCTGTTATTTTTTATAATGATGATTCACATGGAAAAAACAGTGTTTAGTGTAGTAAAAAGCACTGCAACAATATAAGAAAAGCACTCCAAATTTTTGTCAGAATTCACGGTGCAAGTCTATGTCCAGATTCATGGTGCTTTTTATACAATACTGTAGTGCTAAAAATTAGTCACAAATTTTTGTCCAGATTCACGGTGCAAGTATATGTCCAGATTCATGGTGCTTTTTCTACAGAACTGTAGTGCTAAAATTAGTCATATGCGATGCTTTTACTATTCAGATTTTTTAATTTAATTATTTTTATTTTACTTTTACGTTACAAAACATGCAATATGTATCTTAAATCGCAGATCTTGAGAATATGATTAATTTGATATATATTTCATTTAAAACAAATAAAAATTGAAAATGTTAAGGTTTGTCGAAGATTTGAGTTTTATTTCAAAATTTTGAATTCGAAGTTCTTTATCCGTTGTGCTTTTTAAAGAGTAACATAGTGCTCCTTATAAACGTTGATAGATGTCCAAAATACCCTTTTTAATTATTTAATAAAATATTTTACATTATTACCTTGCTGACATGTCACATTCTCAACCATCAAGATTATCCAATCTAATGGTCAAGAATAGTCCCTAGGTTCACATATAATGATGGTTTCTCATTTGAATTCAACCCATATACATATATATATATATATATAGTTTAACACCCGTGTATTATACGGATTTATAAAAAAAACTACATATAAAGAGATATTTGTGAAAATTACAAAGTTTTACATTTAAAATAAAAAAAACTGAAGGATGTGTTCTCAACCCGTGCCTTTGTTCAATTTATTAATTATTATTAGTTAATATTATATTTAATGTTTAGATTAAATTCATTAATAAATCACATACTTATAAAAATTCAAAACATGTCACATATTCAACCCGTATCTAATCTATATTAATTAATTATTATTTAACTTATTTTATATTTTTATGTGTAGATTAATTTTGTTAATAATTATAGTTACATACTTCGAAAATTCAAAAAGTGACATACTCTCAAGTCTTCTCCCGTTGTGCATTTGTCTAATAAATATTAATTAATTATTATTATATAAATTTATTTTTTTATATTTCAATGAACTCATTACTAATATTTAATTACATACTCCAATTATTTGAAATATATCATAATTTACCTATACAAAACATTTAAGATTTTAAAAATAAAATTATTTTAACTTTTATTATAAATACAATTTAGTTAATTATTTTCATAAACAAGTTTTTTTTATATAATTAAAACTATTTCATATTTGATTTTTCTTTTAATTAAAATAAGTACTTTAGATTTTTTCTACTAATTATATATGACTTGTTTATATTTTCATATTAGGAGTATAAAAGAAACTTATTAAATTAGACAAAATATAAAAAGAAAACTATTAAGTTAGGCTAAATATAATAGAAAAAAAATATTAAATTAGGCAAGATACAAATATTAAAGTATGTATATATTAGACTCAGATGATTACATAAGCAATCGAAGCACCAAATCTTTTTATTAACCAAGGGAAGCATAAGAAGCAGACACACAGATTAGGAGGATTTTACATTAATATATACTTATTTAACACCCGCGTATTACACGGGACTTATCATAACATAAATATAAAAAATATTTGTGATTTTTTTACTTAATTTTAAATCTAAAATAAAAAGTTTTAAAATAATGTATTCTCAATTCTTGTCTTGTACATGTCTAATCTATTTATTAATTTATTATAAATACTAAATAATTTTGTATTTGATATTTAAATTATATTCATTAATAATCTTAGTTACATATTTACAAAAAAATTCAAAGGACATCACATTCTAAACCCGTATCAAATATATATTTTATTAATTATTATTATTTAATTGTTTTATGTATTAATGTTTTGATATGTTTAGAATAAATCAAAGAAAAGTATTGAATAAGGAAAAATATAATAAAGGAGTTAAATTAGGTAAAATACAATAAAAAGAAAAGTATTAAATTGGGTAAATATTAAGCTTGGATGACAAATAAGCAAACGAAGCGCAAGAGTATTTTATTTGTCAAACGAAGCATACGAAACAGACACATAGGTTAGGAGGATTTTGCATTAATATATAAGGGTAATATATATATATATATATATATATATATATATATATATATATANTATATATCATCTATATACTAACGAAAAGATTTCTATCCTACGTGTCTGTTTATGAAGTTTCGGGTTGACGCGTAATTTTTTGGTGGTTCGGTTGCTTCCTTGGCGAATTTCGAATGTTTGAAAACTTACTAAAATATAGAAATTCTAATATCTACCTAATTTATTATATTTCCTTTTATTATAATTTTTCTAACTTGTTTTTCTTTTTTTTTATATTTACCTGATTTAATAATTTTCTTTTATTATTTTTCCTAATCAATATTACCTTTTATCTTTTAATATATATATATATATATATATATATATAAACTCATATATAATTAGAAAATAAACTGCTTATTTTAATTAAAAGAAAATTTACTTATAAGATAATATTAATTAAAAAACTTAATTATTTATTACTAATCAAAATAAGTTGTATTTATAATAAAATTTAAAATATTTTTATTCTTTGAATTTTAAATATATAATATAAATAAATTACGAGTTTAATGTACAATAATATAAGTATGTAACAAGTTTATTACAATCTAAACATAAGAAATATAAAATTTAATAATAATAATTAATTATATTAATTAAACACCAATACAATATGACACATGTTGAGAATATCACATTTTTTGAATTTTTATTAGAATATAATTAAAATTTATTATAAAATTAAATCTAAACATTAAAACATAAAAATATTTAATGAAAATAATTAACTAATAGATATTAGACAAAGGTCGAGAGTGTGACACGTTTTGAATTTATTCAAGTATGTAAATAAAAAATAATTAACAAATTTAATCTAAATATTAAATAAAAATAATAGTTAATAACTAGTAACAAGGCATTAGTACAAGAAACGAGTTGGTGATACGATATCTTTTGAATTTTTTATTTTTAAATTTAACAACTATATATTTATATATATATTTTATAAATCTCGTGTAACACACGAGCATTGAAGTAGTATTTATATAAACCGAAAAAAAAAAAAAAATAAGTCAAGGAACCGTCGGTTTTAAAGCTTGAAAACGTAACCGAAATCTTTAAAATCGGTTCTGGTTCCGATTTCGAAACCGTTGCCCATAGTTACGGTTTTTGAACTGTCGACTACGATATTTTGAACCGGTTCCAGTTCTATTTGGCCAGGTTTATGACGGATAACTATGCAGGTACTCTCTCCCTTCTCTCTCCACTTTACCCTAGAAATGTCGAAGAAGATGAAGTTACTGTTGGAATACTATTGGGGCTCTTGAATTCTTTTTCAATCGTATTAATTCCCTTGGTTTTATATATTTATTTATTTATTTGGGAGAAATCTTTCTTAGTTTTCCTATAGTGAGTTTCACCACTTTTGGATAATCACTTTTTTTTTTTGTTGTTGTTGTTCAATTGTTCATCTTGTGGGAGAGTAATGTCTTTTTTTTTTTTTTTTTTTTTTTTTTTTTTTTTATAAGTTACAGTGAAGGTACATCATTAGAATTTCGTGTAAAAGAAATTAGACTATTATTGAGTTTGTTTAACTTTGCTTGAAAGTGTTTATCTAATCCTAGTTTATTAAGTCTCCCTTGTATCACTGAAATTTGTGGAATAATAGTTGTTTTCAGCCTGAAAGTATTATTTGTGTTGTGTCATAGTTGCAATGATAAATGAATATGTCCATTCCCGTCTTATTTTGGACTGCAAGTTCTTGTCGAAGGTTCATCAAACTAGACAGTAAACCCAACACCATATTGATCTTCATTTCCCGTTTGTTTTCTGCGTGTTCTGTACTCTCGTTGTATAATTGAAAATTGGAGCCCTGTGCTTACCTTCTTTCTCGTTTCCTGGCTTTCAATGCCAAAAAAAAAAAAACTCTTTTCTTTATTGGATCCAATATGATTATTTTCTTCATCAGTAATGCACTCTTTTAGAAGTCAACATGTGTATGAACCACCAACACATGTTAATTCAGATACTGTTGGTGCTACGCTTCCGAAACTAGGTATGTAGCTGCAGATTGTTGATATTATACCTTTTGCTTCTCTCTCTCTATTAGTTGGAAAAGGCTTTTAATCACATTTAGCTTTACGATCTCCATTTTATTCTATTTGTGTTATGTACACAGCTCAATAGAGAATAATGAATTGTTAAGAGGTTCCTTTGTTATGAAATTGGTTGTGTTCTTGCTTTGTTATTTGTTACGTGTCCCAGTGCTGAGCTTGTGTTTTTTGATGGATTTTAATTTATGCATAAATGGAAGCTTTGTGTGGTACTTAAGTGATGCAATATGTTAAATGACCCATATATCAGGCTGAATCTGGTTTGGACCAATGTTTAGTTCACAAATTCAAGATATCGCCTGCCTTCAAAAACTTGTCCTTTATTATGCAGTCGCTGCCAGGGAGCTATTGCCTTAAATAGTCCGGTTTTTCCATATGGATTCTTTAACCCATACGAAAGCTCAAGACTTCCATAAGACATTTATTGATAGTGGCGGATGTATACGGGGGCCTGGGTGGCACAGGCCCCCCCAAAAATCTTTTTTTTTTTTTTTTCCTTTAACCTATATTTTTTTTCCTTTAACCTATATATATATATATATATATATATATATATATATATAAAATTTATTAATTATAAAAATTAATTGAGTTTTTATTAAATAAAAAAAAGTGTATTAATTTCTACATTAGATAATTTTGTTATTTAAGATCTTAAGCCCTAATTTTTAATTTTAGAATAAGTGATGTATAATTAATTTTTTGGTAATATTTCGCGGAGATTTGAATTTAGATGTTGATAATTCTTGTTTATCATCAAAATTTATAAATTTTAGATATATTATTTATACCAATTGTTGGGAATTCTTTATTAACTTGAGCATTTGGTCACTTGTAAATCTTTTTGCCGACATATTAAGTAAAGAAATAATTATTGCTATTGGTATTTTATTTACTTAAATTATAGTAATTTGGTCTTCGAAATTATAATAGTATTATGTCTTCTTTAATTTGTATAAATAGAAGCTAGCATTAAACTTTCCAAAAGTATAATTTCTTTTGAAGTTAGTGTCAATTCTCATGTGATGATGAGTGTAGAAAGTGTATTTTAAAAAAATGACATATGTAAAATAAAATTGTATAATAGCATGAGAGATCAAATATTGCATAATTATTCTAGTTACATATCTAGGGAAAGAGTGTTTTTTTATTGTATAATAGCATGAGAGATCAAATATTGCATAATTATTCTAGTTACATATCTAGGGAAAGAGTGTTTGTTTTATGGGAGAATTCCCAACTAGGCCAATAACAAATAAAACTACCCCAAATAATCCATACTATACTATTACTTTCCATTTACTCACAATCACATATATTCGGACGTTGGTACCCTTAATCCCTATCAAAAATAACCCCCCTCACACCCGTCTTTCCACATTTCCTCCCGAGAAATCTGCAAACAAATTCCACCCTCGCAAAAAATCAAGAAGATACAACCAAATCGGAGCAATAGTACTTTTCAGCGAACTAGAAAAATCAAGAAGATTCTGAATTCGAAGAAAATCGAATCCGGCAAATTGGAGAACTTTGAATTTCTGACTAGGGTTCCAATCGATTTGAAGATTTGCCGAGGGTGTGATTTTCCCTGAAATTGCTGCTAGGAAATTTGATACAATCCTCGAAGAAAATCACATAATTGAAGGGGTTATACACTGATTCTCAAGAGATCTCTCCCCAGTATGGAATTCTATAGAAGTATAGAAGTGCAGTAGGCTTTTTGAATCTGTACTGCATGTTGCCAAAAAACAAACACACCACCTATTTCGTTCCAGCGACTGAAGATGACGAACTTGCCTCCCCTCCGTAAGTTTTTTTTTTCGTTTTTTCTTTTTCTTTTCACTGGTGAAGGCATTCGAATGGGAATGGACTAGTCTGTAATTGATAACTTGCCTCCCCCTCTGAAATTTGTAAATATGTTGTAATTTCTGTGAAATCTTGTGATAAAATGTAAGAATATCTGGAAAAAAAAACCGTGTGGCCTTGTTCAAATTTGTTGGTGTAGTAGTCTTAAATTGGAATGAGTTGGTGTCATCGATTGTAAAGGATGCAGTGTGGAATGAGTTGCTGAATAGGCTGTAATTGTCCTTCTTACTAGTATGTAATTATTAACTTGTCTGTATTTGAATAGTTAGTATGGAATTTATCTCGCGACAATACGAAATTATATACCAAGTTCGTAGTTTATGCTCCGTCGTGTTTAATAGCAAATGAACAATAGCACCATGATCAATTTGTAATAGTAACCAGTCTGTTATTGATAACTAGTATGTAGTTGGTAGTTTTGTAAATCGGTCTGGCTCGTAGTCCGGAATTCATATATGTTGTAGTATAGAATTATATGCCAAGTTCGGAATATAAACTCTGTATATTTGCTGAGAGGGTTTTTGAGCAAAATGTATTGGGATATTATGCTAAATCTGTAACAATTATATAATTGATCTCTCGATGTAAATGTATCGAGTGAACTTGGCATAATCTTGTAATTGTATATAGTATGTGATTTTGTACGAATTAGTGAGAAACGCAAAGGGAATGTAAAATCGATTTTACCTGTAAAAGGGCATTATTTGACAAGAATTTTGTAATCTGTATATAGTATGTGATTTCTGCTTAAGGAACGGGAATGTAAAAGCGACGGTCTCGTAATTTATGAAAAAAAAACCCTGATATTTGTTAACAGATACCTATTATCACTCAGTATGGAATTATGAGGGTATAGTATAGAATTAACCTCGCAGTATGGAATCATATATTCAGTATGGAGTTATAAGTATATAGTACAGAATTATATGCCAACTTGGTAACATAAATTCCGTTGTATTTATTAGCAAATGAGCAATAGTAAAAGTATTCAGTATGGATTCATCAGTATGGATTCATCTAGAATGTAGTATAGAATTGTATTCCAACTACGTAATATGGTTTACGTCGTGTGTATTAGTATTTTGATATATTGTGTAGTATAAATCAAGGAACATGTATATGAATGATCCTTGAATGCAAACTTATCGAGTGAGGTGTGTACTGTGTAATTTTAATAGATTTGGTGAAAATCGTAAAGGGGACTTTCAACATTATTAGAAAATTAGATTTGTGAACGGGGAAAGATTCGTAAACCTGTAAGTTCTTCTTATTGAATTAGGTTACTATTTGATTCTTTGTGGAAATATATTATTCTTTCTCTGTCTGTGGTGTTTAGTATCTAGAGTAGCTTGTGGTTAGGCCTCCACAATAGTTCCTTTTATGATAATAGTTTGGTTGGGATCCTTGTCGATTACGGGAATGGATTATATGGCAAGTTCGCAATATAAATTACGTCGTGTGTATATGCAATTGAACAATAGTACGAAGGCCAGTTTTTAATAGGGACTAGTTCGTAATTTATTAATAGTATAGAATTATATGTCAACTTGGTAATATAAATTCCGTCGTGTTTATTTGCAAATGAACAATAGTAAAACTATTTAATATGGAATTATAAGGTTATAGTACCGAATTATATGCAAAGTACGTAATATAGATTTCGTCATGTTTATTAGCAAATGAACAATAGTAGCACGACCATTTTGTACTAGTAACTAGTTAAAATTTGTGGATTATAGTATAGAATCAGTATTGAAATTATTTGGTGGGTATGCATTTAGCAGGGTAATTATTGTTCATATTCCTATGAAGCTACATCATCATTATGTCATTAATTGAGTGAATAAAGGAGACAAATGAAAGAGGAAGTATATAAAATGAGATGGAGATGGTGGGGGGTATTTATACTAGCTTGACAGGGGAAAATAAAAAATAAAAATTAGTAAAATAAAAAGAAAAGGCATGGTGTTTAATTGGGGAGTGTTAGTTTGGTAGACAAACGTGACAAGTTTTTATCATTTTTTGTTTTTTTCAAATAGTACATATGGCTCTGTTTGGCTTGGGAGTTATCTTTGGGTAATCTTACACTAAAAGAAACAGTGAGTTTATTTCTTTATTTTTATTTTTCACTTTTTGAGTGGTTAACTAATCCCCAGAGCTAAGACACTAGAATTGGGAGTTTGTGGCCTTTCGGTGAGTATCTTTGTCACTTTTGTGTTGTTAACGTGCATGGAGTGCGAACCCCTTTCTGATGTTACATTTCTGAAAATGGAATTATTATGGTGTCACCAACTTTGATTTTTTTATTTTTTTTTTCCAAAATAAATACGAACATATCCTTTTCTATCATAATTACATACTACACTATCAAACAATTTCTAGTAATTATGTCCTAGTATATATCTCTTTAAAACTAGTCTGTAATTATCAGTTGGCAAATCAAATCAGTATTGAATTCATCCCGGTTATATGCCAACTTGGTAATATAAATCCCGTCATATTTATTAGCAAATGAACAATAGTGTTGAGAAATTAATTCTTGGGAATAATTCCTTATTTTGTTATTTGCCTTTCTTGGGCCCAAAATATATTAGGGAACTATAATTAGGACTCTAGATTTGTTTCCTAGTTTGTATACAAGACTTTAATTATTCCTATATTGTGTTTAGGATTTGGTTTTAGGAATCCACCAATTTTAGGAATCTAGGACTCTTCTATTTAAGACAAGACAAAACCAAGAGAAGAGGAGACCTTCAATATTCTTACATTCACAATCTTTCAAGAAGGACACTTTTTATCGACGGGATTTTTGGAAGGAAGAAAGAGACCGAGACGCACGACGCACGGCAAAGCAAGGAAGGAAGAACACGACGTACTACTTGGAGCCAACGATCGTGATAAACAAGATCTTTGAAGTTGCGTGACCAACGGAGAAGATCTTGCCATTCCGGCAACAAGTATTTAGTATCAAGTTTTTTGATATTTAGTTTTCATATATTACTTTATATTTTGTATTGAACTTAAAAAGAAAGTAATATAGTTTTCGGGTTTGTACACCCAAGTTCACAAATACTTTTACTTGTGAACTGAATTTGTTAAATCGTGTTATCGTATTTTAATTTCCGCTGTATAAATTTACATTACTCTGGTCGATGTTGTTAACTGATGTTGTTAACATTAATTAACAACATCGTAAATCTGATCCTTATTTTTAAATTCATAGACCTTCTTATTTTACAATTGGCATCTAGAGTGGGTTACTTAATCTTTTAAGTACTGATCCTTATTTAGGTACTATGGATACTCCGAGGAAGAAGAGCATGGTTGCTACAGATGATGTTAATGATTTCGAGTCAACTGAACCTGATCCATCCTTATTTACCCCATGTTGTATGGGACGACGATGTCCATGTTGGTTTGCTTGCAGACAACATCATGTGCCTGAATGCCGAGATCACTGACTATCAAGAGGAATACGAGCAGCTGAGTATTGATCACCAGAA
>BMAC01000418.1:425898-457908 GCA_014905375.1 Phtheirospermum japonicum | reverse complement strand
TTACAAAATTGAGATGATGGAGTAGTTGAGTTGAGATCGTGTGTCTTATTTTGAGAAAGAGTTGAGGAGTTATTTTCTTAATTTTACTTTTTCTTTCTCCAAATTTTACTGCCTACGACACTCGATTTTTTGTTTGTAGTTGTTTTCAATCTCTTGCAGGATATGGAATTCTCCCAAAGAGAGGAAAGAAGCAGTCCAAAGCTGCCATGTCAGCCCATGTTGGTTATGGTGTTGTGACACTGAAACCAACATCCCCTGCAGACAACTTCACCTCTTCTCCAAGCTTCGATTCTGATAATGTTCCATCTCCACGAGGTTCTTGGCGAGTGAAGCTGAGGAGCTGTTATTGGGATTTCAAAATCGAGGCATGATTGCTGAGCGTCAAACCCCCATTGGTGTTTTCGTGAAGCAGAACCTGATTACCTTCTTTAGGCACCATTTGAGCTGGTGTCATGTTTGATGTTGGTTCTGGTATTCCCAACATCAGTACCAACATGGCTCCATTTTCTGCTCCGTTTGTCCGAGCCCAGTTTCCTTGTTTGATAATCAGGTTGCATAGCACGGGCGCTTCGGGACTCGTTTGTTGAGGTCCTTTTACTTTCAGAACAAAAAGGGGGAGAAGAATGTGGAAGACGCTGGTTCGTATTTATTTGTTTTCAACATTGGATACTCCATTTAGGGGGAGTTTCTAATGTAGGGGGAGTTTGTACTCTTTTTCATGCGTCTTGGGTATTTTGTCCAGAAAGGCAAAAGGGGGAGATTGTTGAGAAATTAATTCTTGGGAATAATTCCTTATTTTGTTATTTGCCTTTCTTGGGCCCAAAATATATTAGGGAACTAAAATTAGGACTCTAGATTTGTTTCCTAGTTTGTATACAAGGCTTTAATTATTCCTATATTGTGTTTAGGATTTGGTTTTAGGAATCTACTAATTTTAGGACTCTAGGACTCTTCTATTTAAGACAAGACAAAACCAAGAGAAGAGGAGACCTTCAATATTCTTACATTCACAATCTTTCAAGAAGGACACTTTTTATCGACGGGATTTTTGGAAGGAAGAAAGAGACCGAGACGCACGACGCACGGCAAAGCAAGGAAGGAAGAACACGACGTACTACTTGGAGCCAACGATCGTGATAAACAAGATCTTTGAAGTTGCGTGACCAACGGAGAAGATCTTGCCATTCCGGCAACAAGTATTTAGTATCAAGTTTTTTGATATTTTTTTCATATATTACTTTATATTTTGTATTGAACTTAAAAAGAAAGTAATATAGTTTTCGGATTTGTACACCCAAGTTCACAAGTACTTTTACTTGTGAACTGAATTTGTTAAATCGTGTTATCGTATTTTAATTTCCGCTGCATAAATTTACATTACTCTGGTCGATGTTGTTAACTGATGTTGTTAACATTAATTAACAACATCGTAAATCTGATCCTTATTTTTAAATTCATAGACCTTCTTATTTTACAAATAGGAACAACATTCGGTATGGAATTCTACGGTTATAGTACTGAATTATATGCCAACTTGGTATTATAAAGTCCGTCTTTTGTAGTATGTAATTTTAATAGATTTGGTGAGAAACGCAAAGGGGACTTTCAACATTATTAGAAAACTAGAATTKTAAACGGGAAACGATTCGTAAATCTTTTGTCATTGGTCTTATTTTTTTGTAGATAAAATGTGTAATTCTTGATAAAAGGGATGGGAATGTGCCGGTGTACTACGAAATGTGTTGGTTTCTTCGTTAGCTGGAAATGAAACCAGTCTGCAATTGTCATTGTATGTATTAATTTGTTACAGATAGTATGTGATTTTCTAAGCCGTTAGAATTTGATATTAAAGGTTGCGTAAAATGAAACTATATTCTGTAATCATTATCCTTGTAATATGAGTTTGCGTTTGGGTGAGTAAATATATTTTGGAGAAGTTGATATGCATATAAGTGATGAGTTTTACAATGGAATAACATATATCTATTATTTTGAATCATTGCAGGCAGTTCAGGTCGTCCATGGCAGCGGTGATGAGTGAAATCCAAAACACACGKMCGTGCGATAACTAAAAAAYATTTAGAAATAATGAGAAAAACACCYTTTTACCTGTTGTTTGAATGCATTCATTCTGGAAGAAYTACTAGCTTAGACTGTCATAGGGGTGACGCCGTTACAGCGGATATTGTGTGCAGACGAAAGCACTTAAATATCTCCACAAGTTTGAGTCCATCTTGAAGTTGGAACGTCCTATTTCAAGGAGTGTTTCATCTCACTCAACTACTCGATGAGTGGTTATTTTCTTGAAAGACGGAAAGATGATTTTGGCTTCAATTTCCTCTGAGATGTAATTTCTGGAGGGTACAAATAATGTCTTGTTATTGTTAAGTTGGTTGAGACCATCTGTGACATAGGGCACCATTGTCGAGAAAAGAAGAAAGAAAAAAATGAAAGCATTTTTTGTGTACCAGAAGTCACTAAAATTAATATTTGTCTGAATGGTRTACAAATCTCACAATRTTTTGCTTTTCTGTGATGTGATAAGCATTTAAATTAWCCTTTGTGGTCTTTCTTCTAACTGTGGATTCACCAACCTTTTGTTTCGAGTACAGGTATATCTTATGGGTTGCTTAGAATTACATTTTWCTGTTTGATTGTTCTTTGATGAARTTCACTCTMCTACGTGCACTTTTGTGCCAAGAGTGTAATGGCTTGGCTTTTTCAGTATTTAACCCTGATCCCTTATGTGGGACGGAAGCTGTTCTTTTGTTGGCTACAATACAAATGGCGATTTTAGCCGACCTGAGTTGATAATATTTCATCATCCTTTCAAATATAATAATAATAATAATAATAATAATAATAATAATAATAATAATAATAATAATAATAATAATAAAACTATTATGATAATACAAACAAACTAACAAAAAGCAAATCTAGCCCCCATCTCTTTGATGAGAAAAATAAAGGTAAGCGAAAATAATAATTTTGATTATGATTTTTGATTTTTCCCTAGTAATATTAATTTTCTAACAAATCTTGGGGTAGCTTCATGCAACTTTTAAAACCAAAACAGTGCATTGACAGAATAAAACCAAAACATTAATCTACTCTATCACTAACAACGCATGCGTTCTTTTTCTGCTTCTGCTMTCTCCTAACATTCAACAAATTTACACACGAAACTCAGACCAAAATGTGATACATATTACRCTTCCTTTTGTTGTCGACAACACCACTTGCAAGCGAAATAAACCTGCTCTCGTTTTATTTTTTGGAGTAATTGTCTGTTTAGAACCACTCAACGAATCACCACATAAATTTCATTCCTATCACCAATCACAACCTTTCCGTTCTCACCTAGCTCGCTCTTAAAACAGTCATAAAATTCCAACACCTTCGGCTGCGCCTTGATCTTCGACGRCTTCAGGCCCGACAAGTAAAGCCCGCCCAAATTCCTCACMCGAGACAGCGCCACGTACACCATCCCAAAGTAACACCTTCGATAGATCCGTATGAATCTTATCCAATGTCATCCACTGAAACTTGTGAATGCTCAGGGCCCACGACAGAATAAGCGGTATTTGCCTCCGCCTCGCCACAACTCTATCCCCACCCATCACTACCCACGTTTCGGGCTCAACGACCAATACAAGCCCGGAGTCAAATTTCACCAACGGTAACACACACCCACTGCTACACATATCGCCCAACGACTCGTAGTGGCTCTCGGATACTTTACACAGCTCCATAACCGTACCGATCACCCAGTTAACGAGCTTACGCCACGGGTTTGTATTCTTCACCGGCATCACGCAGGCCCCCACACAGAGCTCGAGCTCGTCCAGGGCGATCCCATCCCCAAACTGCCTCATCCACTACTCCTCCCCAAGTCCTGAGCCTTATACACATAAATCTCCTTATCCAAGCTCTTCAATTTCTCCTTATTCAATCACATTCAACCGTTGGCACGTAGGCTGCTTATGTAAGAAGCCACTTCAGGCCTGGGTTCCTATCTAACACAAATGTGACTTCCCAAAATGGAGATAGAAGTTTTTTCAACTGCTCCATAAACCACTGCCAATTCTCGGAATTCTCGGAGTCCACCACTGCAAAAGCAACGTGGTACAGACTTGAGAACATTTTTTGATTTTGTTAACTCGAATCCTATTCGTATTATGGAATAAAAACCTACGTAGTGCAAACCATAAAACATTAAATTTTTTTTGAATATTAATCGAATATCTTCGACCTTATTATGCATTGAAAATGGACTGGTTTCATAAAATGGAATTAAAATGGCCTCGTTTCATAAAACTTAACTAGTATAGAATTATTCCATAACCTAGTTCAGGCCCTCGATTTCTCGCAAACACAAAAAATTTAAAAAACATGGTTTGTCAACTAGAGCCTTCGACTAAAATTCAAAACATGCTCGTCGTATATTATCGACTTTATATATTATCGGTTTTAAAGACGACGAACTAAAAAAATTACTTGAATCAATTTCCATCGCTGCTCGAATAGAAGGGATTATTTGAGAATTTGGAAATCTTATTTCGCGATGTTGTTGGCCAGTGGAATCGATGGAAATAATCAATGAATAGTGAATGTTCTGGAGAATAAACATTAGAGGGTTCGAATCCCTCTCTCTCCTTTTTTGGGACATCTCTATTTTTCCCCGGGGGAATCTTTAGAATTCCCACTGCTTGTATAATCCATGGAATCGCAGAAACTATAAAAAAAAAAGCTCGACGCTGAGAACATCCCCGAAGCGGGGGATTTCGTGACATTGACGGGTGTTGAGGAC
This sequence comes from Phtheirospermum japonicum, assembly GCA_014905375.1. Classification (NCBI taxonomy): domain Eukaryota; kingdom Viridiplantae; phylum Streptophyta; class Magnoliopsida; order Lamiales; family Orobanchaceae; genus Phtheirospermum; species Phtheirospermum japonicum. The sequence continues at coordinate 453,095 of BMAC01000418.1, read as the reverse complement.
CCATATTGACTATCATGCTTGTACCTGAACCGGTGGCTCACTTTTTTTTCGCATTCTCTCGGCTCCTAATAGCCTTACAGAGTATACATGATGAGAGAGATTGATTGGAGTGAGAATGGTGAGTGTAGACTTGCGTGATCGACGCTACGGGTTTATATGAGCATGGGTATATATGAGAAATTATATATAAGTTTATGATTTAATGGGCTTAAAACAACCTAAATAGGAATATAAGATTTGGTTGGATTATATGAAATATTATATTTCCAGAAGTGTATTATTTGGGAATTTCCCCTTGTTTTATTATTATTAGCATGATGCAATTGTAAGTCGATTTCAAAATATGATAACTCGATGAGAATAATAGTAATTTTTTTTCTTAAACCCTTATTAGATTTTGTACTTGTTATTTAATATGATGATTTCTTGAGTATAATTTTAATTAAAAAAAAAAATTTATTGTGTTTGTGCCCCACCAAGAATTTTTTTCTGTATCCGCCTCTGTTTATTGACTAAATAATTGTAAATATATTGAAAACATATATTGATATATGCGTTCGGCCAATTTTTCTTCCAAATTTACGAATTGCACCGTTCACGGTGCGGTTTCGTTTCGTTACAAAATAAAATTATTCGCAGTTTCTTTAATAACACGTGTAATTGCTGTGTCGTCTGGTTCGATGCTATCAGTTTCCGCAGTCTTCGGTTTCTATTGATCACCCATAATTTGGACCTTACATTTTCATTTGCTAGGTATACCCAATCCCTCTCCATCTTTCTAATTTTCTCTATTGTCTCACTCTAGCTCACCACCTTTGCACCGCTTCACAAGAATTTCGGGAACAAGTTTTTACCATTTTGTTTTTCTCTTTCTCTTCCCTATATTCCATTTCCCGCATGTCAACTACTACCGTCACGAGCCACCATGAAATATCGTTGATGATTATACGCTGGCAAGTTTTGTTTTCCTTGTTCCTTTAATTTTTGTTTAATTTTTTTATGTTCTTCAGTTTACTATTCATGGTTGGCCATCCTCTGCCTGATGACAACCTATGCGTGGATGAGGCTGGCGAACGCCAACGAGGCGACTTTCTTGAAAACATTTTCTAAAAGTACATGTTCTTTAAAACTATGTGTGAATGTGTAATAACAAAAAAATAAAAGATCAAATACATGCATATTATTTTATCTATTTATTTGGAGGTGGAAGTATAACTCGTCAGAGTTTAATATATTCCACCAATCATTCAGATAAGACGTTCAAATACATGGTCATATACAACTCATACATAGGGGTGGTAATAAGTAACATGATCATGAGTTTTAAAAGAAAAAAGATACAATAAGAAACAAGACAGTAGCAAACACATCGACACGAACACAATAGCATAACACGAAAGCATATTTAATTCAGAGAGGAATGCCTTTGGTCCATCTCCTTAGCATTTGGAGTGCTACTTTTGGTTGATCCATCGGAACCAGGTGACCCGCATCCTTTACCTTGACGAAAGTGAGAGGTCCGTATCTTTTTATCGAACCAGCGTTCACACCATCCACGTTAAACGGAACATAACGGGCCCACCAGAAGCCTTTATGACCCCACCATTGCATTTCAGCAACCCAGATAAAGTTCCCTGCGAACATGTTAAAATACACTCTCGTAATATAAAGTTCTATTCCTTAAAATACAAAAAACTAAAAAATTAAAATAATAAATAGAAGAGTACATAAACATATGTAGGTAAGATTAAGACAACAGTAAAGTGTAGATATTATTGTTGTGGACTTATGGGTAAATATTTTCCGATTAATATAATTAAAATGTGTTTGTATTAATTATATATGTTGGTAAGCTACAAATTAATTGTTGGTGATTGTTTGATAATTGATCGTTTAAGTTATAATATAGGAAATGACTGCTGTCCATGCCCCCACCCATTCTAGAATATATATATATATATATATATATATATATATATATATATATATATATATATATAAAAGAAATATATATTAACCTAGCCAGTTGCAGATAAAATCATATTCTCCGGCATATACTAGTAACTTGATTCCATCTTGTAATAACTCAGGAATATAAACTGCATGGTTCATCATCTGATCCCCCAACATTGCATCAAAAACATAATCACTGCACGAAACAAATTCAATGTCTTCATCAACCCCCAATGCCTTTTTAACCGATGTCTGGTTCAGGAAACTCTCCATGCCTGAGAGGTTGTAGCACAGATATCCCCTACAGTTTTTGCGAATATCATAGGGCTGTAATGAAATTATACATATACATACACAGTGAGTTAATTAGTCATATATATTTGCAAAATTTATAAACAACGTATGAAAACTTCATGTCGATCGAGTTAGTTATTTACGTTTAGACCATTGTTGAGGTCCATGATAGTTCGGTAAATGACATCGCAGTCTATGTAGGTCTGAGCACAAGCTGTAAGATTATAATGAGTTCCTGCAATGAAGCTTCAGTTAGGCAGAACCCTGTAATTTTAATGATGGAACTTACAAAACTATATATGCTGAGATTTTAGCCTAACTATATACCCCATGGGAAAAAGTAAACTTTTTAGATTTCTGGGCTTCTGTGGGAAAATAAGTCTAAAACTTATTTAAGAATTTAAAATTTACAGTTAAGATTTAAATAGACGGCAGTGAATCTGGGACATACAAATAAAATTGTAAAAGAAGTGAAATAAGCTTACTGAATAAACTCTAAAATTACTAATAAATCAAAGAATCGTTAAATAAAATCTAAAACTTATTTAGTAAATCGAAAATTTAATTAAAAATGTAATCATCATTTAAATTAATTTAAAATCACAAATAAGATTCGAAAAATACTGTATTGTGGTATTTATTTTAATAATATAGAATCTACAAATAGTGCTGATTTTAATTATCAGAACAGAAAACAACGGAATGGAGTTGGAATTAAATAAAAACTTACCCCTAACACAAGCATATTTCACTTCCTTTAGGCAGTCCTTAACTGGTTTTTTCAGGTAGTTATACTGAGACTGGTTGATCAGTTTCATCTGTATAGCATAATCAGGATATGTTGCAKWCTGGACCTCTGWATTTGTCCRTCCATTTCCAATKGCCATTCCCTGTTTTRTTACMGGWTCARTTGTTATAACAWTATTAYAAGTTGYTCAGGCACGAAGATAAAATTGATAAACAGTGTACTTTGAAGTTTATGTGGATGCCTTGTTTGTTTTTGTTAGCGTTGTGAACCCGAGCCGCAAAAGCCGGAATGTAATGACCGGCATATGATTCCCCAGTGATGTAAAAGTCATTTTTTACATACTCAGGATGCTTWCCGAAAAACGCCTGRCAGACAAGTAAAATGTTRATTAATAAATTAATTTGTGAGAAATAAAGATGAAGCGATATATAGAAAAAAGACCTGGATGAAGTCGTAGAAATCGACAGCGGCCTCCTCCGAGGTGTTCCGAATGTCATCATCGTCAGTAGAATAACTGAAGCCTGTTCCTGTTGGTTGGTCTATAAATATAATGTTTGACTCCTGTCATATGATATTTATTTGATGGATGTTAAACATCAAGATATTTGAATATATATATATATATATATATATATATATATATGGAAAATGTGCTATTTTGCAATTTTGAGGGGATATATTTTACTTATAATTAAGAAGCTTATAACTTTTATAAAATAATAATAATAATAATAATAATAATAATAATAATAATAATAATAATTAGTACCTGATCCCAACCGTATTGGTTCCAAACAAGTGACCAGTTTTTTGTCAATTTGAAAGGTCCATTCTCATAAAACAAAGCAATTGAGCTGCTGCAACCTGGCCCACCAGTTAACCATACAACAACAGGGGCTTTTTCTTTGTTCTGCCTTGCTTCAAAAAAGTAGTAGAACATCCTGAAACCATTCTTCTACAATTCTTAATAAATACAGTATTATTTTAAAAGAAACAACTGAATTATCTGTGAGATATTAAATTTAATCACAAACTAATAATAATAAATACTCACGAGTTTTAATTAATCTTTTTTTTCCCCTTCTTTTTCTTAATGTATGTGTGTGGGGTAGATAGTTTTTGTGTGAATTTATTTTGGCCTTTCTTTTTATCAAATAAGTAGGTACATAAGATTTAGCTAATTAATATATGAGCCAATTCCAAAATAATCAAATATTTATATACCTGGCAGCTTTGGTGTGACTAAGCTTAAAATAGCCAGCATAGTGACCAAGTTTTTGGACATCAGGTCCAGCAGAATTAGCAGCTTCATAGTCACTATGAAATGGAAATCGAAAATGCTTTTCGACGATTGTTGATGCATTCGCTAAAGGGTCATGTTCAACAATGTTAACTTCGAGTCTAGGGGACAAACCCAGTTCTCTGTAGAATTTATGTGATTGTTTCTTAGCAAATGGAATTTTTAAGTCTTGCGAAAGACTATGATTACTTAAAGAGTGTGCATCAGCTGGGCTAGTGCAAACATATAAGTAAAAGGAAATAAGAGCAAGAATGTAAGCAGACAAGGATGAACTCATTCTGCACATGCAGATGATTGTTTAATTAACCTTTGATGTTGATGTAGTGTTAATAACCTTGAATTTATAATGATCTAAAAGGGATATTATTGACATTATAATGCAAGATTATGCATCAAACTACACTAACCCTCATGTTTGATGTAATTACAGAAAAACCCAGGAAAATCTTAAAATTAGAAAGAAAAAAAAAAAAAACTTGAAATTTGATTTGCCTTAAATTTGACCAAAGCAAAAATAAGTTTTATGAACAGTGCTCAGGTTTATTGGACATTTGACCAAAGCAAAAATATTTTCAAACAATGGTTTTTAAGACATTTTTACCCATCGCCGGCAACCATGTTTCAAGACTATAGATTTTCTAACATTTGGGGTTAAGAATCGAGTGCTAGTTTTTCTTTAAGAAGTTGCGTTAATGGAACTTTTAAAGCATTCATTGTTTCCAAAAAAAATTATATTTTCTGTCTTCTATTGAAAAATTAGGCTTGTTATAGCATCTTCAAGTCTACTGGTTGAATAAATTATGTTGATTGTCTATTAGTACTAATAACTGAAATATAAATTCACTTAAAATAAATATTAACATAACATCTAAAATACAAAAAATGTCTTGAATTCATAATGTTAAGAAGCCATTAATAATAAGTAGGAAATGAGGCATGGGTAGTCCATATTAATTTGTATCACATTGTAGTATTAAGTATTTACATGGTATCACCAAGTATTTACGTGGTATCTACTGTATCATAATATAGGGAACTTCTATGGTGTTTTGAGAATACTATTTTTCACTTAATTATAATTATTGGATGAAAAATTAATTGCAAATTTTCACGATACCGTATTCATTTCTATAACATATTCATTCATAAAGAAATGTGCATAATGTTAATTTAATGATGGGGCAAAACCATCACAACATTCTTACGTTAGCAATGTTAAGTCATTTTGACAAAAATATAATAATCGTATCATATCCTTTTTATATTTGATGAGCTACTCCTTGGCCAAGTTCAATTTTTTTTTTTTAAACTTAGCACGTGGTACATTTGTTGGATCCAAGTAATGATGTTTTTTTGCTTGGTGCAAGAGTTCAAGTTGCCAATTACCCAATTAAATAAGGGTAGGGCTATCTGCACCCGACTTTGTCTAATTCACCCGTCACTGCATTACAATAATTGAAAATAACTGGAGCAACAAATTGAAAAGATATTCTATCGTTCCTACCATGAATATACATGTAAAATTTGAAAGTCTATTATTTTAAAAATAAGTTTTAAATTTATTATATTTTTAATAATATTAAACAACACTACTTAACAACATCAACCAGAGTAAACTAAAAATATGCAGCGGAATTAAAATATAAGAACACAATTGAACAAATTCAGTTCACGAGTAAAAGTACTTGTGAACTTGGGTGTACAAATCCGAAAACTATATTGCTTCCTTATTTTTCGATCAATACACAAAAATTAAGCAATATATGAAAACTAGAATATCATAAACATGATACTAAATACTTGTCGCCTAGGTTGAACAAGCTCTCATCCGTTGGTCACGCAACTTCAAATAGCTTGTCAATTTAGAACAATGGCTCCAAGTAGTTCTTTGTGTTCTTCTCCTTTGTTGTGCGTCTTGCGTCGTGCGTCTTGCGTCTTCTCCTTGAATTTCCCGTGCGTAAAGATCGTTAACCAAAGCTTTGGGAATCCTCTTGTCTTAAATAGACAAAACCAAGAATCCTAAACTTGGTAAATATCTAAAAATAAATCCTAAACACAATTTAGAAATAATTAAAGTCTTGTACACATACTAGGAAACACAATATACTCCTAAATCTTGTTTCCTAACTTATTTTGTGCTCAAGAAAGGCAAATAACAAAATAGGAATTATTGGCAAGAATTAATTTCTCAACAATCTCCCCCTTTTGCTTTTTTGGACAAAATACTATGACGCAAACACAAAAGAAAATAAAAACACTAACTCCCCCTAAGTTAATAAACTCACCTAAACAAAATACCCAATATTGTCAAAACATTCAACCAACATTGCAAAATAACATTCTTCAGAAAACACTTATCAAAACAAAACAGACCAAAAAAGGAACTTATCAACTTCGAACCCTCTTCGAACGTCGAGGGGATGTCGAATTTCCTTCACCCCTATCCTTGAGCTTCTTCTTCTTTTTCTTCTTCTTCTGCATTTGCTTCATCTTCTTCAAAGCCTTTTTGCGGGAGCGAATCTTCTTCCTTCGCTTTTACTGAGCAAGACTTGCCAAGGCTTCGGCAGCAGCAGCATCATCCTCTCCATCACCAGCAACATTTTCATCACCAGCAGCAACTTGTTCACCATCCTTGTCCTCGTCGCTTACCTCATCTCCCCCTTTTTGACCAGAAAGGGAAATGACCCCCAACAGAGAGCTGCGAAGGGCCGTCAGCTGAGTCAACTACAAATCAATTGAGGCCACATGCGCACGAAGTACCTGCGCAGAAATGCTAACCATGTTGGGATTGCTCGTACCAACATCACTAGCAACATTGGCGCGGAACGAAACCTGCTAAGGCAGATCAATGACTCGAGCACCGGCAATGTGTTGTCCTCGCAAAGCAAACCAATCAGCCTCTCCCGTGAGCACATCATTGGGTCCAAGCAACAACCCTTGGTTCTCCAACAAGCTGAAAATCAAAGACGGAAAACACAATGAGGCCGCGGACTTCGTGGTGGCAAACTTAGTGATAATATCAAACACATGTTGCCCAAAACTAAACTTGACTCCCCGTCCAAGCCTATATAAAAATTGGGCCTGAGGCCTAGAAACACACGTAGTATTCTTGGAGGGAACCCAGTTGCAAATGGCCACTTTGTGCAGAATAGAATAAAGAGATGAAAGCCTAGTACTTGGCAACTGTTCAAACCACGAATGCACCATACCACCAGATAAAAACGAAACAACTTCATCCATATCATCCACAGTGGAATCACCCCGATAAGACTCAGTACCAAACAACTCATCAATTAAATCAGGGGTGAAACTAAACACTCTACCATGCACAAACACTTTGCCATAGTTCACAGAGTTTGAATCAACAATAGACGACATCAAATTCGCATAAAACTCAAGAACAACATCCCGGACAAAAGGCATGGCAGTGGAGACTGTGGAATACATACCTTTAAACTGAAGGTAGGCAATTAAGTTGTGTCGCTCAAATAGTTCAACGGGAACCCGACGTACAGCAATCATGTGGCGAGTAAAGTATGCATCAAACAACTCGGCAGCTTCAGTAGTCAGAAATTTCTCGGAAAACAGCACCATATCCTTAAGTTCGAGGACTGGGGTAGGTGTGCCCGTGGATGACTGGGAATGAACAGAGGCATCTGACGGAGTCGGTGTGGAAACATGAGCAGCCATCGGGACGAAGGCATTGCTGGAGGACGAAACAGAAGGGGAATGATGCGATGTTGATATGGGGGAACCAACAGGAGTAGCAACACCATCTTTCCCAGCAGCCCTCTTTTTCTTCTTATCCTTCTTGCTGGCAGCAAGAATATCTCGCAGAGGTATATCAAAAGATGAGTCCGAAGAGTGCTCAAATAACTCAGAATCAAAAGGAGTCGGATCAGCATGAACAGGAGACGGAGGGGGAACATCGGCAGTCGGCTTGGAAGAGCTAGTAACTTTGCCGGTAATAAAGTCCAACACCGTGTAGGGAGCAGACGAATATTCGGTTTCCGTGGAATGAGGGGAAACTTTAATGCGCACTGAGGGGTTTTTCTTTTCATCCAGCGACATAGTTTGTTTTCGGCGTGTAAACTTCTTCGCCGGCAGACTAGGAGTAGAGGTAACCACCGGCACAGACCCTTCAACCGGAGCAGCAGGGACATAATCCTCATCATCAGGGTCGGACATCACGGTGACATCCTCCCGGAGGTCCATATGCTCAAGCGGCACAGTGCAGTGCGGTCCTGCCTTGCTCTTCGGTACCACGGACGGCACAACGTCGGGCGGAATATTGCGCAGTCATTGAGACCTTTTCAACAAAGGGTTCCCCACTTGCCCAAGCGTTTCAGCAACAAACGCCAAATTGGGGGGATTATCGACATCAATTTCGTTCCCAGCCTATCCGGGGAACACTTGCACCTCAGGGGTAGCATCAATCGGCAACAAAATTGGAATAGCAGCGCGGGATTCTTTTGACGGCGAGAGTGGTGGCGATGTTGATAGCGGTGGTGGATGAAAGAGGAACCACCACCAATTTCGGCACGTATATCCAGACCACCAACTCGCATATAGGGCGAAGGGACCTGTTCGCCGGTGCGGCAGAGTTCTGCCGGTAATTCTGGAACAGACGAAGGTGACGATGGGTTTGACATCCTGCAGATTCACAAAACACACAAGAGAAGACAAGAAAATCGAGAGAATTAGAGAGAGATAAGGAAGCTTGAAGTTCAATTCGGAGAGGGTTAGTGAATAACGGTAAAAAAAAAACTGGTATTTAACCGAAAATGACCGTTGAAGGAGAGAGAAAATTGAAAACAAGGAAATAATCCTAATTGCACTACCAGCGGATTTTTGGGTTTTAAAACACGATTTTTATTTCTTTAAAAAAAAAACACCACTTCCCCTCAATTTAGGCAACGTGATCACATTAGTATCACATTATCACTTTCTTAATTTTCAAAATCAATTAAATTGCACAGCCCAATTTACAAAATTGGCCGAAAATACAAAGCTGGAATTAATGGACCATCAGCCCAATAATATCAATCTTGTGCAATGTTAATTTTCACTCACCAAATTCACCTCGTTATTACCTGTCCATCCGTCCAATTTTAACTCCATTGAAATACTTAGTTAGCTCCATTCAAAATAAAATTAAGAGCATTCAAGAAAGATAAGAACACAAGTAACAAACGCACAGCAAGATGGCATCTTCACAAAGTATGTATGTCCTACGGGATGCCTAAAATTAATGACCTAAAAGATTATACAAAAACAGATTAAGATTTCAGTGACTTGATCCAATGTTGCTTTTTATTACTAACAACATTATAAATCAACATTGCCTTAGGTGAAGTCAATGGAAACTTACCCCTTAACCCAAGTTAATGACTACATCAAGATCTCTCAAGAAGGTGAATTTTAAAGATTGGATCAATTTATATCCATATTTTCTTCATCCTTGAAGGGATTTGAATCTTTTAATCTTCAGTAATTGTTGTAAAACACCTTTTGTTTTTGGACCTGGGAAAAAACCAGTTTCTGCGGGCAAGTCCCACAATCACCTAATTGAAGAGGTTGGTTCTTTTTGTCATCACTTTTATTGCAACACAGGACCTTATTGCACTTTCAATCAAACTAAATGCATTAGGTTTATGTATGAAAAGAAAGATAAAAAAACATGCAAAAGTATACAAATGTTGTGACTGATGTTGATAAGGGGTGTCACAACATCACAAACCAACATTGGTTGGACAATGCATATACCGAGATCTCTTCTCAAACGAGAGAAGGTCTCAAAGTCTAATGCCTTCGTGAAGATGTTAGCAAGCTGATTATCTGTTCCAATATGCTCAAGGCTAACAATATTCCTCTCAACTAAGTCTCGAATGAAATGGTACCTTATATCAATGTGTTTTATTCGAGAATGCTGGACTAGATTTTTGGAGATGTCAATGGCACTGGAATTGTCACACAACACGGTCAAGATACGACTGTGCAAACCGTAGTCTTCTATCATTTGGTTCATCCACAATAATTGTGTGCACGCACTTCCAGCTGCGATGTATTCGGCTTCAGCTGAAGAAAGAGAGATACAATTTGCTTCTTGCTGTACCAAGAGATTAGATTATTACCAAGAAAAAAACATCCCCCAGTAGTACTCTTTCTATCTACCACATCCCCAGTCCAGTCCGAATCAGTGTAACCTACAATTTCAGTACCCGTATCCTTTGTGTACCACACACCTAGTTCAGTTGTACCAGCAATGTACCTTATTATTCTTTTTACGGCTTTTAAGTGTGATTCTTTAGGATTAGATTGATATCTAGCACACAAGCACACACTATACATAATATCTGGTCTACTTGCTGTTAAGTACAACAAACTCCCTATCATACTTCTATACATGGTGTTATCAACACCCTACCAACATCGTCTTTCGACATCTTCACAGTTTTGCCCAGTGGCATATTCTTGTGAGTTTCACTTTCTAGACTAAAATTTTTAACTAAGTTATTGGCATATTTAGTCTGGGAAAGGAAAACACCGTCATCAAGTTGTTTGATTTGTAAACTAAGGAAGTACGAGAGGTTGACTTCCATGCTCATCTCGAACGTATCAGACATTCGAGTAACAAACTCCTTGACCATTTGCTCGTTAGTGGATCCAAAAATAATATCATCTACATAAGTTTGGACGATTAAGATGTGCTTGTTGGATTTAAGAAGGAACAAAGTTTTATCAACTTCCCCTCGTTTTAAGTTCAAATAAAGCAAATGTTGAGTTAGCCATTTATACCAAGCTCTAGGAGCTTGTTTTAAACCATAAAGAGCCTTTTTCAATTTTAAAACAAAATTCAGTTTTTGAGGATCTACAAATCCTTTAGGCTGCTCAACATATACTTCTTCACTTAAGACTCCATTTAAAAAAGCACTCTTAATGTCCATTTGATGCGATGAAATCTTCATATGACAAGCAATAGAGAGCAAATGTCTTACCGACTCAATGCGGGCAACGGGGGCAAACGATTCATCAAAATCAATTCCTTCAATTTGTGTATACCCTTGTGCAACCAGTCGAGCTTTGTTTCTCACAATGTTGCCTGCCTCATCACTCCTGTTCTTAAAGATCCACTTCGTTCCGGTCACATGAGAATTTTCTGGTCTAGGAACTAAATTCCAAATATCATTTTTGGCGAATTGGTCCAGCTCTTCTTGCATTGCCATAATCTAGAACTCGTCCTTGAGCGCATCCTCCACATGCTTGGGCTCTATTTTAGAAAAGTACAAAGATTCACGAATCTTAGAGCAATTTGTAGACAGACACACGTACCTGACCATTTCCTTGAAATTTATCTGTCTCCGTCTTGTACTCATTTCATCTAAATCACCAATAATTTGGCCCACGGGGTGGTTTTTCTGGATTCTAGATGGGATATCCCTCTAATGAAGATCAATGGGATTTGCTGGATCTTCGTCTTCTGAGTCAGAATCTGATTCTACGGCGGCTTGGTTTGATGTTGGTTCTGATGTTGGTATCCCAGTATCAACATTGGTACCAACATCACTCAAATCTCTGACTTCAGCTCCTGCATCTTTATTTTCAATACGTGCACTATCAACTGAAGGAGGATTGATATTTTATTGAGGAATTTGATCATAGACCAGATCATTATCCTCAGTTGGTTTGACTCCACTCGTTTGATCATCGAACTTGACATTAACGGACTCAAACATACTTCGAGTTCTAAGATTATACAGCCTATATGCATGACTATTTTGGGAATAGCCCATGAAAATGCACTTGTCACTTTTTGAGTCCAGTTTAGCTAGATAATTTCTATCATTGAGTACATAGCAAATACATCCAAATACATGAAAATAGCTTAAGTTCGGTTTCTTACTCAACAATAATTCATAAGGAGTTGCTAATGAACCTGGTCTAAAATAAGCCCTATTTATGATATGACATGCGGTATTCATGGCTTCAGCCCAAAACCGTTTTGCAATGCCATTGAAATGAGCATAGTCCTAGTCATCTCAGCAACAGTCATATTCTTACGTTCAGCTATGCCATTTTGTTGAGGAGTAATAGGTGAAGAAGATTCATGACTTATACCCTCCGAAGTGCAGTATTTAGAAAAAGATGCATTTTCAAATTCTTTCCCGTGATCAGTTCTAATCCTACCAATGTTCACATTGAACCTTACACAAAGCTTCTTTGCAAGTTTTTTGAAAGTCTCAAATGTTTCGGATTTTTCTTTTAGAAATTCTACCCAAGTGAATATAGAAAAATCATCAACAATAACTAAAACACACCTCTTACCACCAAGGCTCTTAACCTCAAGTGGTCCCATGAGATCCATATGTAGAAGTTCATTTCAAGATGACGTAGTGAGACTTTGTTGGACTGGATGTGGCACCCTGACCTACTTTCCTTTCTGGCATGCTTCGCACACCGGAATGATCTTGGTGTTGAGCTTAGGAAACCCACTCACAACTTCTTCTTTGGCCAACCTGTCCATCATCTTGTAATTCACGTGGCCAAGCTTTTGATGCCACAACTCAGCACACTTAATTGGGACAGTTTGCAAGAAAGCATCACTTTGGATTTGGCAGCAATTATCCAAAGTCCTTTTACCAGTGAGAATACATGGACCATTCTCCTCATATACTTCACACTTTTCACGGTTGAATTTGACACTAAAGCTTCCATCGCACAGTTGACTTATGCTGATCAAATTTGCAGTAAGTCCTTCTACTAACAGCACATTTTCTAAGGTTACAACGCCGGGAACATGGAGAGTTCCTTGACCAACAATTTGGCCATTTTCACCTCCACCGTACTTTGCCTTTCCACCTTGGAATCTGACAATGTTAGAAAGTAGTTCTTCTGACCCGGTCATATGGTTCGAACATCCACTGTCAAAGTACTAGGCTCCTGGCACGTGAGACTTCAGGGAGGTATGAATCATATTGCACTTGACGTTATTTTTCTTGACCCACACTTGTTTGAACCTAGTGTTGGTATTGATGTTGGTAACTCGGGTACCAACATGGGATTTATCAGCAGCACTTATTCTCTGAAAATGCCTTCTCTCGCCTAAGATCTTCCAGCAAAAAGGCCTAATGTGCCCTGATTCACCACAATGGTGGCACACATACTGTCTTCTTCATTTTTTGTGGCGTTTGGAAGATTTCTGTTCTTGACTTGAAGCTTGCGTTGGCTGTTTAGGTTTAAAACCGATTCCATGCTTCTAGGTTTATGGGAAGCTCATCTCTAAGATTTTATCAAACTTCGTCTTGCCTTTGTTTAGATTAGATATGGTTCCTTGGACCTTTGTCAACTCTGATTTCGTCTTTTCTAACTCAGCATCCTTCTTGGTAAGAGATGTTTCCAAACGAAAAATTATGCCAAGATGATCATCCTTTTCTTTGGTCAGTTTTTCTACTTCTCTTATAAGACTTTTGACCTTGAGAACCTGTTTTCCCCAGCTGACAAACAATTGCTGGTGCTCAACACTTAGTAGGTCGTATTCCTTCTGGTAATTAGTAGTTTCAGCATTCGAGCACACGATGTTGGTTTTAAGGATTCCCACACAACATGGGTAAATAAGGATGGGACCAGATCAGTTGACTTGGAATCATTGACATCTTCGGTGAAGTCGGTAGCAACCATACTTTTCTTCCTTAGAGTGTTAGGACATTCATTCTTGTAGTGTCCCCAACCTTTACATTCATGGCATTGCACCTCACCGAGAGGTCTCGTGGGGTTGGATACATTTGGCATTGACGATGTTGACTGTGATCTGGGAAGAGCACGTCCAGTGAATCTTGGAGTAGACACTTGTGGCCTGGTTTTTGTATTCGAACCTCCAAGGCTGTTTTTCTTCTTTAAGAATTTATTGAACTGTTGGGTAACAAGGGACAATTCATCTTCCTCAAGCGTAGTGGACTCCATCTTTTTCAGAATCCTATTGAAATCAAACTCCTCATCATCTTCGTAGCTATCTGGATTAATGTCAGAGGAAAAAGCAACATTCTCTTTTGAGTTCGAACTGAGGTGTTCCATCTCGTATTGCTTAAGGTTTCCAACTAAGGTGTTGAACTCAATGTTATCAGCATCTTTAGATTCTTCTATGGCAACCACCTTCATATTGTATTTCTTCGTGATAGACCTCAGCAATTGTCCTACAAGACGAGAGTTTGTAATTGAATCTCCAAGCTTTCTGCACTTGGTTGTGATGTCTGACAATCTCATGGCATAGTCCATGATTGACTCTTTCTTGTTCATTCTCATTGCTTCGAAAGTAGACATTAACATCCCCAGCCTTGATTTCTTCACGCTCGCAGCTCCTTCACAGACACTTTGAAGTGCGTCCCACGCATCCTTTGCTAACTCGCAATTCTTTATGACTCGATAATAACTCGCATCTACGTAGCAACACAAGGTATTGATGCATTTGGAATTCCAGTTTGCAACAGCTGCTTCCTCAGGAGTCTAATCTTCTTCTTTTTTGGGAAAAGTATCGCCTTCAGCATCAGTAAAACGTGGTTTTTCCCATCCAAGGAGGACAGTTTTCCAAACACGTTCGTCAATGCTCTTTAAGTGCCAACGCATCCTCTGTTTCCAGAGAGAATAGTTTTCTCCATTAACGATTGGAGGCCTGGGGTTGCCTTGAGCATCCATAGCACCTAAAAATAAGGATCAGTACTTAAAAGGTTAAGTAACCCGCTCTAGATGCCAATTGTAAAATTTGAAGGTCTATAGTTTTGAAAATAAGTCTCATATTTATGATGTTGTTAACAATGTTAAACAACACTGCTTAACAACATCAACCAGAGTAAAGTAAAAATATGCATCGGAATTAAAATATAAGAACACGATTGAACAAATTTAGTTCACAAGTAAAAGTACTTGTGAACTTGGGTGTACAAACCCGAAAACTATATTGTTTCCTTGTTTTTTGATCAATACACAAAAATTAAGCAATATATGAAAACTAGAATATCATAAACATGATACTAAATACTTGTCGCCTAGGTTGAACAAGCTCTCCTCCGTTGGTCACGCAACTTCAAATAGCTTGTCAATTTAGAACAATGGCTCCAAGTAATTCTTTGTGTTCTTCTCCTTTGTTGTGCGTCCTGCGTCTTGCGTCTTCTCCTTGAATTTCCCGTGCGTAAAGATCATTAACCAAAGCTTTAGGAATCCCCTTGTCTTAAATAGACAAAACCAAGAATCCTAAACTTGGTAAATACCTAAAACCAAATCCTAAACACAATATAGGAATAATTAAAGTCTTGTACACATACTAGGAAACACAATATACTCCTAAATCTAGTTTTCTAACTTATTTTGTGCCCAAGAAAGGCAATAACAAAATAGGAATTATTGTCAAGAATTAATTTCTCAACAATACATATGAATGATATTCATTAGTCATGTTTGAAGGTTGAATTATATATTGAATAACGATATATTTCGCCCATAAAAATATCAAAGTTGTGTCAAAACTCCATCAGAATTATTCCAATAGAACACTAATCTATCTCTCAACCAACCCGCAAGAAAATGCTCAATTACTGATTTAATGTCGTATCAGTTGGAGAGAAAGTCCTTCCAACATTACTGCTGCCTAATTCTCACGTCTCATTCAATTTAATAATAACATATAATAATTAGTAAATATAATGTATATACAATTATTTTAAGTGATATTTTTAATAAATGTAAAAATATAATATATAATAAATAATTTATTAA
Organism: Phtheirospermum japonicum; assembly: GCA_014905375.1. NCBI lineage: Eukaryota > Viridiplantae > Streptophyta > Magnoliopsida > Lamiales > Orobanchaceae > Phtheirospermum > Phtheirospermum japonicum. The sequence continues at coordinate 437,034 of BMAC01000418.1, read as the reverse complement.
ATAAAAATACAAAATTTTATAATATTTTTATATTCTTCATTTGTTATTATATAAATATACTTTACTTTTTACATATATATAATACAGTTTTCAATATATATATTATATAATTATAACACACTTTTAAATAATAATAATAATATATTTTATAATATAATTATGTATAAATAGATATAATAAATGTTTTTTCAATAACAATACCAATTAATATAACTTTTTTTTAAATTTTTTATTTATTTGTCTAAATATAATATTATTTTAATTTAATAAATATACAGTAAAACCTCTATAAATTAATAACCTTGGGACCACGGAATTTATTAATTCAGAGAGATATTAATATATTGATAAATTAATATTTTATTAATTAAAAGAAAGACTTTTTAAATTCAGCAAATTTAGTACATATGTATTGAAAATAAATGAATTCATATATGTGGCATTGATTATATTTATGCATTAACCAATTCTTTGTACTAATTAAATATATCCATGTATAATATCAATTCATTATATACAATTAACTATTATATTCATGGACGCATATATCAATTCATTGGAATATAATTAAATATACATGTTTACATTAATTCGTTGCACTTAAATAACTATTATAATCAATTAAATATATTCATGTATGATAAATGAAACATATACTATATAAATCTCAGTGTGAAAATAAAATAATTCATAACACCCAACCATGCCTTCTCATCTAAAAGGCATCACAAAATCATCCATGAATGATCAAATGCGTAAAAGCATTATGTGAGTATAAAAGAGACCATCCCACATGCACTCAATGCACTCAAAAAGATTTACAAGAATGGGTTGATGAAAAATATCATTTGAAAGTTAGTCAATGTACAATATCAAACACTCTCAAGAGATCATCGGAGTACCTTTCAGCTAATTTTGAGAAGGAAGGGGATATTAAGCGACACAAATCGGCGAAATATCCAGATATGGAGAAAGTTCTTTATGAATGGTTTCTTCAGTACCAACTCTTCACAATTTTTTGTTGCAGGTAAAAAACTCGACATCGTAACTCTGGGCTGCAATTAAAAAAGTTAGGGATAAAACCCAATTAGATTTGAATTTTAAGGAAAAACAAGTAACAATAGATTCATATTTTAGCAAATTACCATAATATTTATAATTGTAATATTTATGAATTATTAATTTAGAGTTTTATTGGGACCTAATATTTATAAAGGAATTCTCCGAAAGATTATTATCTTATTATCTTATCGAAAATAATGATTTTGTACAAAGGCCCACGTTGGGACCGAGAAGTTTTATTATTTTAGAGAGTTATTAATTTATAAAATATTAATTTATAGAGGTTTTATTTTAATATAATTTTTTATACATATTATATAATTTAATACACTTTTAAATAATAATTTATAAATATAATCTGTAAGTTTAACTATTATATAATAAATATAAAAAACACAAAAGATCCTACATTTTTCTTGAATGACCAAACGGTGAGGCTCATTTGCTTCACTGTTATTCGAACACCCTTAACTTTATTTTGGAGGATTTAAGATTTAATGCACAGGCTTTGTGGGCTGCCGCCGGGTTCGGGATGGCTGATGGTTGCGCAGATCAAGTTATTGCACTCAATTTTGTAATGCTTTTAAACTAATACATTGTTACCCCATTTTACCCTTTTTCAAAAACAACTAATGCAAAACTTTTTTAATGAAAAAAGTGAAGTTGTAGTATTGAAATTAAAATTATTAATTATAATATAATGTGTAAAAATAATATCATTTAAAATATATATGTTTTCTCAATATAAAAGTAATAATATTAAATAAGAAAATGGCATTATTATCTCTAGTAATAGTATAACGAGAGAAGTACCTTTTTAAATAGCCAATAATGGTCATTTTTGTCTACTTTGAATCCATCAAACATAAAAGAAATTTTATTGTGATCTTATTGATCGATGAATTCTCGATGCGCTATTTTCAGAATCCGTCTCCGCAAGAGTACGGAGCCGGTTGTAGGGCGGCGAGTTCTTCCCGAGTCGTGTCTCTCGAGGATGGATGTTATCGGCTTATCGGTTTCTTATTTTCTCTTATCGTCGATTGAAATTAAACTAATATAAACTAGGAAAGCAGTAGTCATTGATTTGGTTTGAGTTTTTATAACTAAACTTTAAATTGAAATAGAAGTTTTAAAAGCATTAAAATGAGAAAAGSAAATTAAAGYTTATTTAAAAAYGATTAATCTWAACTARTTAACTAAGAAAGCTTATAATTTGAATTAAGGRAAAGGGAGGGAAAATTAAAGTCTTATTATTTGAAAAAGTCAATAACACTAATTTAACAAAAATCAAAGTTTAAGAAGGAAGATTTTATAAAGCTTCTAAAAACTTTGAGAAATTGATCTAAACAACTTAAAAGCATAAGTTCAAAAGGTAGAAAGCTATAAAATGAAAAATGGAAGTTTTGATAATCAAAATAACACTAAACTATGATCCAAGCATCAACACAAGATTAAAAGAAATAACATGAAAACAAAACTATATTAATAGAAAGATATTACCAAACATATGATTCCACAAAAGCTTGAAGAGCAAAGCTTGAAATCTCAACAATGGAAATGGAAACTTGAAGGGTAAAGGCTTCAACAACTAGCTAATGAAGATCTAACACTTAACCTAAGAAACTAACTAATTAACTAATTATCTAGCMTTTTAGATTGATCAAAATACAAAGGAAGTATTAGTCTAAGGTTGAAGGAGCTCTCCTGGTGAGAAAAGGCCCTTATGCAAGTTGGTTTGATTGGAAAAGACGTCGAGTTACTTAATCCTCAAAAAAAATCTGCTTTTCAGTCGATCGACTGCAAGGAGTCGATCGACTGACAGTCGATCGGTCATGTCGGCAGTCGATCGACTGCGCTGTCAAAATGGCCAGAAGCCCTAGAATCCAGTCGATCTTGGGGGTTCCAGTCGATCGACTGCAGTCGATCGGCCACGTCGGCATTCGATCGACTGCGTTGTCCAAAACGGCCAAAGCCCCTAGAATGCAGTCGATTTTGGGAGTTCAGTCGATCGACTAGAAAGGCAGTCGATCGACTGACTTCCAGTTGGTCGACTGGATTGCTGCACCCGGCTCGATTTCTCGTTCTTTTTACGTCCGCCGGTTTATCGAGCCTCGTCCGTTGCCCTTCCTTGCTTTTCCGTCCATTTCCGAGTCGAGTGAAAACGATCCCAAACGAGGGCGGGCCCCGCTTGGACATCCTACGGCCAAGAGAAAAACGAAAGAGTTAAAAAATTACGAAAACTAATAAAAAACGTACAAAAACTAATAAAACCTAGAAATAACGAAAAACGGCCAACTTGACTCCTAAAACACCTAAAAGCAAGCGAAACACACACAGCGTGATACAAAAACGGTAACAAAAATATGTACAATAATATGCAAATCAACCACCCCACACTTAGAATGGTTGCTTGTCCTCAAGCAAAACTAACGTAAATTTAAAAAACTACCCCCGACCAACCCTAAACTAATGCACAAAAGTTAAATTGAGACGTTGTACGCTACGTTGCTTGTTAGCTTTGGCTAAAAGGACGACAATGTGCGTTGTTAAGGAAATTTAGATCGACTTCCGAGCCCTAAACTTAAGCAATTCACCAACTCGGTCCCCCCGTCCTTGCCCCGGCTAAGGTCTATCCACGCTCGAACCGCTAATCGGCTCCCTACTAGCCAAGATCATTTAGACCTCTCTTTACAAATATATACTAAAAATCGAAAAAAAGGAAAACGTGTTATTCAACAACTTCAAGGAATTATAGCGTATCCTTGTTTATTCGTCTCTCTTTTTTTTTTTCTTTTTCTCTTTTTTATATTATTATTTTTTATTTTCTTTTTTTGGTACCATAGACGTAAGGTACTTGAATAGTAAATAAAAAATGAAAATACGAAGCTTTCAACGACTCCGATCATTCGTTGCTACTAGCAACTTACAAAATTCTTGATCGAGCACGTGGAGCAATTGACGACTCCAAATTACAAAACAAAAACCCATAGAGAGTGTTTGATGACGAGGGCTAGTCGAGGCACTAGTTCTAAACGAGCACAAGGATAGCACGAAGCTAAAACCGAACGGAGATACCCAACAAGTTAAACTACCTAAGTCCACTAAATTTGATAGAAAATCTAAACGCCCTAACAAATCATCAAAACCCGCATCACTTCGCCAAGGGTCCAAGCAATAATAGCACACACGTTACTCAAATTAACACAAGCAAGCACACGACAAAATTAAAAACCTAGGACGAACTCTAACCACCCCACACTTAAAACCTAGCAATGTCCACATTGCGTATTTAAGCTAATAAAAGCAGTAAAAAGATGTAGGGAAAAGAAACGCCCCTATTTTTGAGCTTGTGTCAATGTGTTTGTGCAAAAGTCATCGCTGGGAGCCGAGGCAAGCAACAAGCTATCTACAAGGTAAGGCAAGGTGGAGAATTTGCACAAAAATAACCTATTTACAAAAACAAAAATATTTTTGAGTTTTTGAATTTTCAATTTGTTTAGATTTATTATTTATTCTTTTTTTTTTTGATATTTTGAAATAAATTCAAAATAATGAAAATAAACTATATACAAAAATGAGAGCAATTAAAAGGATTTTTTTTTTTAATTTTTACAATAGTCGAGACGAGAAATAAAAGAACGTAACACATAAAAACAATAACAAATACAATAAACAAAAGATTAGCTAGGAGATTTAACGAAATCTCCTATGTCGAGCATGGAGGTTCGCGTCCTTCCTCCTCCTCCTCGTTGTCGTCCTCGTCGCCATCGTCGTCGTCGTCTTCGTTCTCGACGCCGTCATTATCGTCATCGTCCGTGAACCGATGCATCCGACTCTCGACCAAAAGGAGTCGGCTATGGAGGTCGCGGAAAGCTCGATTGTTTCTTGCCTGCCCCTCGTCGAGCCGGTCGAAACGGGTGTTGAGCTGGTCAAAACGAGTAAACACGGCCTGTTGGAAGTTGTCCCAACCCATCTCGGGAGCCAAGCCGGTGCTCGGGCCTCCGTATTGCGGGATTACAGCTTGGCTCGTGCTTGCTCCGAAATGCGCGCCCGAAATGGTGTTCGGGACGTCGCCAGCCTCGCCTTGCTCATTGCCCCGGTGGCGTTGGCGTCTCGGATTTTGGTTTGCCGGGTTCGTCGGGACTCTCGGCGTTTTGAACGCCAACTCCATAAGCTCGACCCTTCCCATGTTGGCCGCCTCGGCCTCAAACCCGAAGTAACGGGCAAGAACGGTGATCATCGGCCCCATGCCGACTCGGGCGATGCTTCCTCCCCTCGTTTTCCGTATCCCGCGATCTGTCCATGGATAAACGGAAAGAATGGGACCGGATGTCCATTGCACAGGCACCAAAGCACGTAAACCTCGTGTTGAGTGAGGTTGGTGCTCTCATGTTTGCCCATCAGGACGTGGACAAAGAACTTGTAGGCCCCGAGTAGTGCCAACTCGGCGATTGCCGACGCAGAGTAACGATCCCGGGTACCATGTCCGCCTGTGATACTCCCCCAAACTCATCCGGATGGAACCCATTCAACTGCCTGTACGAGTATTGTTGGCAGTCGAGTCCGAGCACCTCTTGGAGCACCCCTTGATCAATCCGGTGCTCAATTCCCCCAAAACGCACGGTAAAACCCCCGTCCTCCATTTCCTCGTACGAGGTGAAAAACTCGAGCACTAACTCCCGATAAGCCGGTGCCCGGAAAGACGCAAACATTCGGCCGTTCATCGCGTCGATGTAATGGAGTAGTCGGGTGCTGAACCCGTCAAAGTCCCCATTCGCCACCCATTCATCCAAACGCTCAATATTGATAAACCGTGGGTTAGCGAAATGTCGCTGGGATAGATTTTGAAAAAGCTCCCCCTCGTATGTGGAGTAGATGGGGAAGGGGGCGCCGAAAACTCCGGCGATATTGGGGTTTTGGCCCTCGTTGAAAATATCGGCATTGTAGTGGCTGGCCATGGTAGAAGGGGAAAATAGGGACAAAATAGGCGGATTTGTAGTGGAGGGTTCCAAAAATCAAAAGGAACGAAGAATAACGAGAAAAACGAGAAAAATTCAAACCAAATGCTCACTGGGGCAATTCGTCGAACACTTAGTAGGCAAGCTTTTGAAGGATGAAAACAAACGAAAATAGCTCCCAAATCCTACCCAAAAACGCAACCAATAATAACCAAGTTCCCCAAGAGATCGTTTAAGCGAATTACCTTGAATAATTTGTTCGAAAATGGAACGAAGAATCGAACTATTCCCAAGGAGATTTTTGAATTGAGAGAGGAAAATAAAATTTGTATTTCCCGCGTAATTTCCCGCTGTTGATCGACACTCTCTTCTCTTTTTTTTATATATATTTTTCTGTTTTTTTTTTTTCGCTTTTTTTTTATATTTTCCGCCTCTCTTTTTTTTTTTCTGCTTGGTCGATTGAATGTTTGGGGGGGGGAGGGGCTGAGATCGACTACTATATATAGATCCGCAGGGCTCTGGGCAATCTGGGCAGTCGATCGACTGCCCTCCTCGGTCGATCGACTGCCGACAGTCGATCGACTGATGTTGTCAAAACCTTGAAAATTTCTGGAATCCAGTCGATTTCGCCAAGTCGGTCGATCGTGCGCCAGTCGATCATCAAGCTACCAGTCGATCGACTGATCTTGCCAAAAAGCTTGAAAATTTCTGGAATCCATTCGATTTGAACTTGTCAGTCGATTGGGCAGTCGATCGACTGCACACTAGTCTATCGACTAGGCATGCAGTCGATCGACTGCATTCCAGCAGCCAATCTCCATTTTTGATCCTCTTTTCTCCCAAGACTCCAGGACTGGACCTACACAAACCCAAAAACTCAAATTAACACTACTTAAGGTTAGAATGTACACAAACTTAAAAGAAAAACAAGAAAGGGTTAGAAGGTCGTGGGTTGCCTCCCACGGAGCGCATTTGGTTAACGTCGTTCGCTCGACGATCCTGACGATCAAGATCCCGTCGGGGGTAAGTCACTTAGGTTCTCTTCCTCTACGATCACTGGCTCGAGAGCTTTTGTTTGCAACATGCCATGCTGGTAGGGTTTGACTCGGGCGCCATTCACTTGGAATCGATCGTCCGTCTTTGGGTCGATTAACGTCACGGCTCCAAAAGGGGATACTACCTGTCCGTTGACATCGATCACACCTCCAAAAATACTCATGAGCATACTTGAAAAGAGTGGGCCAATAGAAACCCGATTGAAGAACTTTGTAGGCGGTCTTTTGGCCACCGAAATGCCCTCCGACTAGATGATCATGGCAATGAGTCAATATCTCCTCTTTTTCCTCGTCCGGAATGCATCTCCTCAACATACCATCCTTCCCGATTTTGAACATAAGAGGGTCATCCCAATAATAATCTCGACACGAACCTCCTCCTCTCGTGATGAGATAGGTCCGGACGGAGCACCTCGCTAGCAAGGTAGTTAGCAATATCGGCATACCATGGTGTGACGGACACACCAAATCGGTTCTCATGAGCTTGGTTTTCTCCGATGAGTGGGGACTCTTTCTCCCCATTCCCGACCTCCAAACGAGAGAGGTGGTCGGCGACTACGTTCTCACACCCTTTTTCGTCCCTGATCTCCACGTCGAACTCTTGAAGTAGAAGGATCCACCGGATTAGCCTCGGCTTCGCTTGAGGATTGTTGAAAAGATGTCGTAGTGCCGCATGATCGCTATGCATAATCACCCTCGACCCAACGATATATGATCGAAACTTCTCGAGCGAGTAAACCACGACAAGTAGCTCCTTTTCGGTGGTTGTGTAATTTCTTTGAGCGTCATTGAGCATAAGACTTGCGTAGTACACGACCCAGAGGAGTTTGTCGACTCGTTGCCCCAGGACGGCCCCCACCGCTTCGTTCGACGCATCGCACATTATTTCGAATGGGATATACCAATCCGGGGCTATCACCACGGGAGCTGAGGTTAAACTTTTCTTTAATGAATCGAACGCCACTAGACAAGCATTATCGAACACAAACGGAATGTCGGCTCTAAGCAAATGGCACAAGGGACGGCTAAGCTTCGAGAATTCCTTAATGAACCTCCTATAGAACCCCGCATGACCGAGGAAGCTTCGCACTCCCTTCACGTTGATCGGTGGGGGAAGTTTCTCAATCACGTCGATCTTTGCCTTGTCGACCTCGATTCCCTTGGACGACACCACATGCCCCAAAACTATCCCACTTCTTACCATGAAGTGGCTTTTCTCCCAACTCAAAGTAAGGTGGTTCTCCACACATCTCTCCAAAACACTTGACAAATGGTCAAGACACTCGTCGAACGTGGAGCCGTAAATAGAAAAATCATCCATGAAAACCTCCATATACTTGTTGAGCATGTCGGAGAAAATCGAGAGCATACACCGTTGAAAGGTAGCGGGTGCATTGCACAAACCGAAGGGCATGCATTGGAAAGCATATGTGCCAAAAGGGCACGTGAACGTCGTCTTGGATTGGTCCTCCGGCGAGATAGCGATTTGGTAGTATCCGGAAAATCCATCGAGGAAACAATACGAATGATGCCCCGCGAGCTTGTCCAGCATTTGGTCAATGAATGGGAGTGGGAAGTGGTCCTTCTTGGTGGCGGCATTAAGCTTTCGGAAGTCTATACACATTCGCCATCCGGTGGTCGCACGGGTCGTCACACGCTCGCCCCGTTCATTTTTAATAACGGTTATTCCACTCTTCTTAGGCACCATGTGGACTGGGCTCACCCATTCACTATCCCCGAACGAGAATATCAAACCTTCGGCTACAAGTTTCAATATCTCACCCTTCACAACCTCCATCAAGTTCAGGTTCAGTAGTCGTTGGCACTCCCTTGATGGTTTCACTCCGTCTTGAAGGATGATCTGATGCATACAAGTGGAGGGGCTTATCCCCTTGATATCACCAAGGCTCCACCCTATCGCCTTCTTGTTCTTTTTCAAGACTTCCACCAGTCGTGCCTCGTCTCTCGTGGAAAGCTCGGCGTAGATAATCACGGGTTTTGTCTCTCCACTTTCCAAGTAAACGTACTTGAGATGGCTCGGAAGGGTCTTGAGCTCCGGTTTTGGCATAAGGGCCGGTCTACGCTTGATATCTCAAATATTTCTACCACCCTTTCCGGTCAAAGCGCTAGCCACTCATCGTCCTCAACATCCTCGTTCATAACCTCCTGAGCGGCTTCCTCAACTAGTTCTTGTATCGGGTCGATCATAGCACAATCGACATGAAAGGAGGAAGGCGGAATGGCTCCCAAATCGTGGATTGAGAAATTCACCGTATCGCCCAGAACCGAGAAAGATAGCTTCCCATTTTTCACATCGATCAAAGTGTTTGTCGTGGCCATGAAGGGCCACCCAAGTAAGATAGTATGTTCTCGGCCTTCGTTGCTCACCTCCCCGACATCCAATATAATAAAATCCACAAGCACGATGAGGCTTCCCACTTGTACCAAGACATCTTCGACTACGTCCTTCGGGTATTGGACAGATTGGTCGGCCAGTTGCAAACACATTCTCGTCTCCTTGAGGTCGCCCAACTCCAACTGTTTAAAGATAGAGTAGGGCATCAAGTTGATTCCCGCACCGAGGTCTAGCATCCCTCGTGTCTCCTTTCCGTTTCTGAGGGTAATTTTGATATAAAAACTTCCCGGATCACCTTCTTTATGTGGGAGAGAATTGTTATAGGCAATGCTTGCTGCGTTCGAGATGCATATCTTTTCATTCTCTTCGAATCGGCGTTTCTTAGATGTTAGTTCCTTGAAGAACTTCGTGTAAGCGGGAATATTTCGGATTATGTCGATCAAGGGAAGGTTTATGTTGACCTTCGATAACATCTTGTACAACTCAATAAACTGAGCGTCTTGCTTCGTAGGGCGGACGCGGCTCGAGTATGGGATCGGAGGTCGGTATGGTGACGCAGACTTATGTAACCCCCCGTCAGCCTGGGACCCCTTCGCCTCACTACTAGAGAGTGATGTGGGAGAGCTAGGAGCGGCTACGGGCTCGTTCGAATCTAGAATAGCACGATCTTCTTGAACACTTGTTGAAGGTCCGTCGTCGGGTAGGGCGACCTTGTTGTCTACCACCTTGCCACTTCGGAGAATGGTCACGGTTTGAGCTTGGGCCGGTTGACTTGGTAGCTTGTCCTTGTCCCTTGCTCGTTTTAGTTCGTTGACATCCGTAGACACTTGCCCCATTTGCGTCTCCAAACTCAAGAGTCGTTTTCTTAGCTCGGTTAAGATGGATTTGAGGTTCGATTGTCGCGGTGTCGGATTGTCTTGGGGAGCCGAGAACGGTGCTTGATGAGGTGGAAAAGGTGGTCGAGCGGCATATGGGACTTGAGGGTGCGTTTGTTGAGCTTGTTGTGCCATCGGGGGTCCGTGTGGAGTTTGAGTATTCGTTGGTTCCTTCCACCTAAAGTTAGGGTGGTTCCTCCAACCGGGATTATATGATGGGGCATAAGGATCGTTGTTGCGTGGAAAACCTCCCCGAGTTGCTTGGTATCCTTGGACCGCGTATGCTTGCTCGTCGAACTCGTTCGTTTGCCTGTAGTTAATCGGGCACGCACTAGCTCCATGCCCCGGCATTCCGCACGTAGTGCACGTCTCTATCGAACTCGGGTATGGCTTGGTGAGAGAGGCTATTTGATTTTCTAGCTCGGCGATCTTGCGAGCCCACTCAGGCTCGGCACTTGTCGAAACCTCTTTTACGTGCTCCTTTCGTTCCAAAATACTCATGCGATGATCGTCCGCGGACATGTTCACAAAGATGTCGTATAGTTCTCTCATCGAGCGGCCGGCTAAGTTCCCGCCGGCGGCATTGTTCGCCATGCGCTTTGATGCGAACGCCAATCCGTTATAGAAGAACTGATTCAAGAAGTCGCCGGTAAACCGATGGTGGGGGCATTTAGTGAGGTATCCTTTAAATCGCTCCCACGCCTCGTAGAAGGTTTCGTCGCTCGCTTTTCGGAACGAGGCAATCTTAGCTCGAAAGTCGGCCGTCTTCTCTTGAGAATAGTATTCCTCCATGAATTGTTCGGTGACCATATCCCAATTGGTAAGGGAGT
>BMAC01000418.1:413957-424243 GCA_014905375.1 Phtheirospermum japonicum | reverse complement strand
AAGCTATAAAATGAAAAATGGAAGTTTTGATAATCAAAATAACACTAAACTATGATCCAAGCATCAACACAAGATTAAAAGAAATAACATGAAAATAAAACTATATTAATAGAAAGATATGACCAAACATATGATTCCACAAAAGCTTGAAGAGGAAAGCTTGAAATCTCAACAATGGAAATGGCAACTTGAAGGATAAAGGCTTCAACAACTAGCTAATGAAGATCTAACACTTAACCTAAGAAACTAACTAATTAACTAATTATCTAGCCTTTTAGATTGATCAAAATACAAAGGAAGTATTAGTCTAAGGTTGAAGGAGCTCTCCTGGTGAGAAAAGGCCCTTCTACAAGTTGGTTTGATTGGAAAAGACGTCTGGTTACTTAATCCTCAAAAAAATCTGCTTTTCAGTCGATCGACTGGAAAAGGAGTCGATCGACAGACAGTCGATCGATCATGTCTGCAGTCGATCGACTACGCTGTCAAAACGGCCAGAAGCCCTAGAATCCAGTCGATCTTGGGGGTTCCAGTCGATCGACTGCGTTGTCCAAAATGGCCAAAGTCCCTGGAATGCAGTCGATTTTGGGAGTTCAGTCGATCGACTAGAAAGGCAGTCGATCGACTGACTTCCAGTCGGTCGACTGGATTACTGCACCCGGCTCGATTTCTCATTTTTTTTACGTCCGCCGGTTTATCGAGCCTCGTCCGTTGCCCTTCCTTGCTTGTCCGTCCATTCCCGAGTCGAGTGAAAACGATCTCAAACGAGCGCGGGCCCCACTTGGACGTCCTACGGCCAAGAGAAAAACGAAAGAGTTAAAAATTACGAAAACTAATAAAAAACGTACAAAAACTAAGAAAACCTAGAAATAACGAACAACCAACTCGACTCCTAAAACACCTAAAAGCAAGCGAAACACACGCAACGTGATACAAAAATGGTAACAAAAGTATGTACAAAAATATGCAAATCACTTATATATATTGATATGAATTTTAACAAAATATTGATATTTATTTAATACAAAAATCTGATGTTTAGGTAATTATAATTTATGACTAAATAAAAAAACTATGGAAATTACTAATAATTCCCAATGTTAGTTGGGTATTTTATTAACTAAAACCAAAACTTCAGGTAGCTTTGTAATTATTCTTTTGTTAATTATATGAATATACACACATTATCAGTTACGTAAATTTTTGTAGCTTTACGGGAGATTTTACTTTTTGAGTTTATTTTCTTATCCACTTTATAAAACACTTTTTTCTTCTTTTTTTTTCTACTTAATGTAGCGTTATCTAATAATCTCAATTTATATTTTTTAAATATTAAAAGGAAGACAAAACTATAATTTATCTTTTTTTTTTCTTCTTTTTTTCCTTTTTCTCCATTAAGTCAGGAACAATTATATTTTTATTCTCTTTTAATATTACTCTCATATATTAACGCAGAATCCTTTTAACTTATATGTATGCTTCGTTTGTTTGACAAATAAAGTATTCTGGTGATTTGGTTGCTTATGTGTCATTCGAGCCTTATATATACCTAATTTAATATATTCTTTTTATTATATCTTGTCTAATTTAATACTTTTATTTTATTTTATTTTGCCTAATTTAATACTTTTTATTTATTATATCTTTTAGTTTAATATTCTTATTTTATTTTATTCAATATTTTTATTTAACCCAAATATAAAAATATAAATTATTCATATATAATTATTAGAGGAAGTTTAAATTAGTTATTCTAATTAAAAGACAAAGAAACATATGAAATAGTTTTAATTACAAAATAAGCTTAATTATGAAAATAACTAAATAAGTTATATTTATTTTTTTTTAAATTTCAAATATGCTATATAGGTAAATTACGAGTTATTTGTAATAATCTAAGTATGTAACTAAATATTAGTAATGGATTCAATCTAAACATAAAAATATAAAATTATATTAAAATAATCAATATATATTATAGCCACGGGTACAATGCGACACGGGTTGTGAGTATGTCATGTTTTTAATTTCTCAATGTAAATAACAAATAATTATTAACGGATTTAATCTAAATATTGAAATATAAAATGATTTAATAATAATTAATGAATAGAGATTAGACGCTAGTGAGGAAGTGACATATTTCGAATTTTTCTAAGTATATAAATAAAATTATTAACGAATTTAATTTAAAATTAAAATATAAAATTATTTAGTATTTATAATAATTAATAAATATATTAGACATGTACAAGATACGGGTTGAGAACACATCATTTAAAATTTTTGTTTTAAATTTAAAACTTTATAATTATCATAAATATATTTTATATTTATCTTTTGATAAATACTGTGCAATACACGGGTATCAAAATAGTTTAAAATATAAATTGATAAGTAATTAGTGGATCATGCCATGTTAACGAAAAGTCTGATAAGGATAATTTTATATTTTTATTAATAATCTTGCCAACATAGTATATGTATTTTGATATTGAACTTTTNAAATTATTAAGGACACGAGCTGCCCAACCTTCACCCTCACGAAGCAATCCCACAACATATCCAATGTTGTGAGATAATTACATCACCCATATGAATATCAATAATATAATAAACAAAAAAAATAATTTTCCAAATTTTATATTTTTTCATATATAGTTAGAGCATCGTAATTATTTATTTTATTGAATAAACTTGTTTAAAAAAGAAAGGAAAGTGAAAAGATAACAGAAATAAGATTGGCTTTTTGTTTTATTGTAACAATAATTTTGTTAATTAATATGTATATATATGTATAAGGAACTTCTATGGTGGCGTGAGGGCACCAATTTTCACTTAATCGCAACTACAGTAAAACTTCTATAAATTAATACTATATATATAAATTAATAAACTCTCTAAAATAATAAAATCTCTCGGTCTCGAGGTGGGCCTTTGTAAAATATTATCAAATTCGATAAGATAATAAGATAATAATTTTCGGAGAATCCCTTTATAAATATTAAGTCCCATTAAAACTCTAAATTAATAATTCTTAAATATTACAATTATAAATATATTTTTTCCTATGTAGTATTTGGTAATTGCCTCAAATATGAATCTATTGTTACTCTTTTTCTCTTAAAATTTAAATCTAATTGGATTTTATCCCTAACTTTTCCAATTGCAGCCAAGAGTTATGGTATCGAGTTCTCTAGTTGCAACAAAAAATTGTGAAGAATTGGTACTGAAGAAACCATTCATAAAGAACTTTCTCCATATCTGGATATTTTGCCGATGTGTGTCGCTTAATATCCCCCATCCTTCTCAAAGTTGGTTGAAAGGTACTCCGATGATTTCTTGAGAGTGTTTGATATTGTATATTGACTAACTTTCAAATGATATTTTCATGAACCCACTCTTCTAAATCTTTTTGAGTGCATGTGGGATGGTCTCACTTATACTCACATAGTGCTTTACGCATTTGATCATTCATGGATGATTTCGCGATGCCATTTAGATGAGAAGACATGGTTGTGTGTTATGAATTATTTTATTTCCACATTGAGATTTATATTGTTTATGTTTCATTCATCATGCATGAATATATTTAATTGATTATAATATTTATTTAAGTGCAACGAATTAAGTAAACATGTATATTTAAATATAATTCCAATGAATTGATATATGCGTCCATGAATATAATAGTTAATTGTATACAATAAATTGATATTATACATGGATATATTTAATTAGTTACAAAGAATTGGTTGATGCATGAATATAATCAATGAAACATATATGAGTTCATCTATTTTCAATACATATGTACTAAATTTGCTGAATTTAATAAGTCTCTCTTTTAATTAATAAAATATAAACTTATCGATATATTAATATCTCTTTAAATTAATAAATTCATGATTACAAGGTTATTAATTTATAGAGGTTTTTCCGAGGGGTATTTTTTCCTTTGGAAAAATCCGAGGAAAATTCTAGTCCCTAGGTTTTCCCATCAGAAAATACCGAGGGGAAAAGTTCCCTCGGATTTTCCCTCACTAATTTCCTGTTTTTTTGTAATGAAATACTGGTAATGGATGGATGTAAATTCAGGGGGTTGAGGTATGGTACCTTCACGGCACCGTAGTCATTTATATATATATATATCCACCACTGCTGTTAAAATGTGTTAATTATTATTGATGATGTGTCAGATGAAGAGCATTCCAAGGAATAGGTGTCTGAATGTGATGTCTCCAAAGCTGAGGTGTCGTGTTGTGGTTGATAGGGGTTTATTTTGGGACGAGACCAAAATTTTGAAGGGGTATAAATAACAACTTTGTTTTTTTCTATTTTTGTAAATATTTTTTTTCTCCATTACTGACCGGCTGTTTCTTTTTCACCTAACCTAATGTCACGCACCTCTAAATTTGTCGATTTCGGTTTCTTGGCTATAGAAAATTACCGTGTTTGTTCTTCTATTAATTCAAAGTAACTATTAGATATGATAATCCATACTTTTCTAAAAGTTATGTTGATTGATTTTAAAACTTCCCTGGTAAGAATTATATATTGGTTTGTTCATTCAATAGGTTCCACATGGACTGTCAGTTTTTTTTACAAATTAGATCTGGAAAATATATATGTGAATATTCTTCCGATTTTTTTTAATTCTTCATTTTTTTTTATAATTCGATTCAGTTTATATTTCATATCTTGCAGTTGATCCCTCTATTCGAATGATTAACAAATTTGAAATTCCGTCCGTAAATTAATCTGGATTTCTTCTTGATTTTTAAGATCTATTTTGAGATCTGTTTTTTTCGATCCTTTTCAAATCATTCTCAGATCTTTTTTTCTTTTCGATCTTTTTCAGATCGCCAAAAATGATCACTTTGGTTAAACCTTTTTCTGATCTTTTTTTTTCCCGATCTTTTACAAATTTTCATTCTCAAATTCTTTTCAGATCTTTTTTTGTTCAACCTTTTTCAGATCTTTTTTTTTTTGATCTTTTTCAAAAAAAGATTTTAGATCTGTACATCGTTCTCAAAATTTTTTTTAGATTTCATCATCTTTGAAGAATGGCCGGATGTGGAAATTTCATTCACAGAGTATTTTCTTACGTGGCTAATGAACTGATCGTAAATGGACTTGTGAACAGGTAATCTGATTTTTATCGTGTCGATATCAATTTTATTTTGTTGTTGATTTCGCTTTATATTTGATAAAGAATAACGATTGGATAGGGTAAATTGATTTGTACATTTGTTGTAGCATTTTTTTTATATTAATTAAATTTTAATTTGTGATTTTTATTAATTTTTAATGGGATTATTTATGGATTCTTTAAGGTTCCTACCTTTTCTTTTCTTCAATTTCTTATTTGAAGTGAATGACAGATTGGTAATTCTTTTATATGTATATATATTTCAAATTTTGTGGGATTTTTATTTTTAATAGGATTTTAATTTGTGGTTTTTATTATATGTTAGTGGCTATTTATGCATTTGTGTAATATAATTTAGTTAGATTTTCTGTGAGTTTATCTTTTGGTGAATCACAGTCTACATTATGATTTTTCTATTTATGTGTTATCTGATGGTGTATGTTAATCTAGGATACACAATCTTGATTTTGTGGAAATAAAAAAAGAAAAAAAAGTTGTAATAGCGAAATTTGACGGAGGGCATTAACTATTTCTCTCTTGAAGGTATTGTAGTTGTGTGTTGAGACATACGAGGCAAAGCAGGTATTCCTTCTTTCTCCAAATTTTGTGATCCTATTTTTGCAATTTTATTTAGTTGTGTGGTTTTTGGATGGGTTGTAATTTTTATATCCGTAAGTTCAAAAAAATGATTGACTTATAATGTTAATTGCTATAACTAGAAGTCATATGGTAAGCTTTTGTCAGTTGGTTAATAAATAATGAGTCAGTGTAAGTTCCAAGCCATGGATGTATGTTGGTGCTACATTGAGTTATGCAGTCTGTGCCTAAGAAATGAATCATCATCGCTTGCATCATGAAAGCTTCCAGGTAATTAGTTTGCGAAACATTTTTTTTTCAGTTTTATTGGAAATATAATAATGGTTTGTCATGGGTTCGTTCATTAATGGAGATTGCTTGGTAATTGCAAAGTGATTATACATATTTTGGTACAATTTGAGTTTTTTTTTGTACGCGTATTAGCTGTTTGTTGAAATTAACAATGTTAACTCGGGCTGGTTTGAGTTTTACAAAAATATAGGCTCCTTTTCCATTAATCCATCTTGAACAAATGGATCTCTCCGTTGTTCAAGGGTTTACGAAGTCGCTGGTGATGACAGTGTTATCGGAGATCAGAGACAAGACCTTTTTCGCATCTGCTATATTAGCAATGCATCATCCCAGAAGACTTGCGCTGTCGGGTTGCCTTGGAGCTTTGATAGTTATGACTATATTATCAGCCATGGTTGGTTGGGCTGCTCCAAATCTGATCCCAACATAAAGTTTTCCTTTTAACTGTCACCACATGGTTCGAGGTGGGGAAATAGGATGATTTGGACCTGTTTATTATTCATATACATTAAAAATAATGTGAAACTAATCATGTACTGTAATTTTTCATTTTCATTTGCTTTTGCGTCTGTATTATATTCGATGTAATCTCTGTTCGTCATTTTGTATGTACGTATAATGTTTTGCTTTATGGTTTTGTCTTTGAAGTATTTTATGCAGATTTGATGTGCAGTCCTCTTATTCAGGTTCATATATTTATGTATTATTCATAAACGTGAACTATGGAGAAGATTAATATAAGTGAGGCATGAGGTGCAGGCCTTTTTGTTTCTACTTTATGTGTTTTTCAGTGTATGTTTTTTCTATAATTTTTTATTTTACGCATATGAGAGAATTATGACAACTACATAGTCGATTTTGATATGATTAGTATAAGTAGACGTGTCCAGGCGGTTCGAACAGCCGGTTCACGGTTCGGACCGCCGGTTCGGTTTCGGCGGAAACCTCCAACCGGAACCGAACCGTGAAACCGGACGGTTTGTGCCGGTTTGCAAACCGCCGGTTCACGGTTTGGTCCCGGTTCGTGATTATACATATTTTGGTACAATTTGAGTTTTTTTTTGTACGCGTATTAGCTGTTTGTTGAAATTAACAATGTTAACTCGGGCTGGTTTGAGTTTTACAAAAATATAGGCTCCTTTTCCATTAATCCATCTTGAACAAATGGATCTCTCGTTGTTCAAGGGTTACGAAGTCGCTGGTGATGACAGTGTTATCGGAGATCAGAGACAAGACCTTTTTCGCATCTGCTATATTAGCAATGCATCATCCCAGAAGACTTGCGCTGTCGGGTTGCCTTGGAGCTTTGATAGTTATGACTATATTATCAGCCATGGTTGGTTGGGCTGCTCCAAATCTGATCCCAACATAAAGTTTTCCTTTTAACTGTCACCACATGGTTCGAGGTGGGGAAATAGGATGATTTGGACCTGTTTATTATTCATATACATTAAAAATAATGTGAAACTAATCATGTACTGTAATTTTTCATTTTCATTTGCTTTTGCGTCTGTATTATATTCGATGTAATCTCTGTTCGTCATTTTGTATGTACGTATAATGTTTTGCTTTATGGTTTTGTCTTTGAAGTATTTTATGCAGATTTGATGTGCAGTCTCTTATTCAGGTTCATATATTTATGTATTATTCATAAACGTGAACTATGGAGAAGATTAATATAAGTGAGGCATGAGGTGCAGGCCTTTTTTGTTTCTACTTTATGTGTTTTTTCAGTGTATGTTTTTTTCTATAATTTTTTATTTTACGCATATGAAGAGAATTATGACAACTACATAGTCGATTTTGATATGATTAGTATAAGTAGACGTGTCCAGGCGGTTCGAACAGCCGGTTCCACGGTTCGGACCGCCGGTTCGGTTTCGGCGGAAACCTCCAACCGGAACCGAACCGTGAAACCGGACGGTTTGTGCCGGTTTGCAAACCGCCGGTTCACGGTTTGGTCCCGGTTCGGTTTGGCCGGTTTTCACGGTTTTCTTTTCTTTTTTTTAAATTTTCACTCAGTCGATCGGCTGAGAAGAGGTCGATCGACTGGCAGTCGATCGACTGCTTCGCCCAAAATTCTCAGTCGATTGACCAGTCGATCAACTGAAAATCCAGTCAATTTGGAGAGAACCGGCGGTTTTGAATCAACGGTCACTTGATCTCGACCGTTGATTTCACACGGCTCGCTGACGACTCAGTCGATCGACTGAGGGGAAGTCGATCGACTGACTGGCAGTCGATCGACTGATTTTTTTTTTTTTTAAAACCGCCGGTTTACGGTTTGGGGTATGGAGAAACTGGAACCGGCCCGCCTTAACGACGGTTCCAGTTCCGGTTTGAACCGTGGTCAACGGTTTTCGCAACCGTTGACCGGCGGTTCAAACCGGCGGTTCGTCCGGTTCGCTCGAACCGGTGGGGCACGTCTAAGTATAAGTGTTCGTTATTTGTTGTTTGCCCCGGGAAATTGGTGTGCATCGATTTTATAATTAAAAACTATATTTATGTATATGTTATTGTTTTACACTGGACCTCAATGGGATTTGCCTTTTATACTTTTATATGGCTATATGATTAATGTCTGCTTTTTTTTTTCATTTACATTGGATTCGCACTGATTTCATATCATAATTTATATGTTCTCTTTTCAAAGTCCGTGTTTATGTGCCCTCTTAGCATGTATATGCGCTTCAACTCATTAAAAAAATATCAGGTGAGAGTAACTCCATCAATTTCTCTAAAATTTAGATTTTCAATTTATCTTAACATGAAATCTTGAATACCCAATTAAAAAAAAAAGCCCTTATAGTTTTGCTTCACGAGGTCAATCTTCTTTTCTGTAAAAGTACAATTGTAAATTTTTATAAGTTTATCGTACCCCCAAAATTGGCGTCAAATACTATAATGCCAATCATAAAATGATAAGTTTATGAGATGGAGTTTCTCGTACGAAGAGGATTCCTTAGGGGGGTCACCCTTCCATTCAAATCTAAGAGAAGACAATTTTCACTCGTTGTTTGTTTCACAAATGACTATAAGCAAGAGTTAGAGGAAAATTCTCTCCAACATTGTCTTATATTTGGTCAAGACCAGTGTTTAGTCATGGTCAGCTTTATATCGCGATTTTCAAGTTAAGAGGCGTAAATGAGTGAACATTATTTACTGTGATGAAGATGGAATCGATGTGAATGAGACATCTAATGAAGCCTACAAAAATTATTTTTAATTTTTAAAGTGAATAATATTTTTTTTAGTTTTGATATTATTAATTCACATTCCTAATTTCATAACTTTTTTGGGATATATAGTGTGAAGCCTGCGATTTTCACAGGCCAAATATAAGAAATTCCAATATATATATATATATATATTATATATATATATATATATATATATATATATATATACTATATATATATATATATTCATCTGGTTAGGGTTGATTTTTAAAAATAAATGAAAAAGTAAGACATGACTAATGAATATATTTCTATTTTTGTGTGAAATATTTTTATATTCTTGAAAATAAGATAAAAGTACTTGTATATTCAAACTTTTATATTAGAAGTTTCTAAATGTGTGTTGTATACTAAGATTTATATACATGGTCCGTTTCTTGACACTAGTCCTTTAAAATATCATTTATAGGGGATATGACTTAACTAAAAATAAATAGACGAATAATATTTTACGCAGAAAAATATTCAATAATTTATAATATTATATGAAATTATGTAATTTTGATCCATCTAATTCACGTTTATATGCTAAATATGAAATACGTGTTAAATTGTATTTAGTTAATAAACTATATGATATTTTTAATCCCACTAATCAATAAATTTGTTTATAAAAATTCTAATTTATTATTATAGGTGGAGGTGTCAATCTATTGTTGAATTAATATACATGGGTATGGTATTGTAAATATACCATATTCTTTTCCTAAATTATATCTTATTTTGTTAATAGATCAAGTCTTTACATGTCCACCCATTGGGAGACCAGTCTCATAGTATGAGACCACTTTTTACCAAATTCATTAATTGATCCACCCAACTCATCCGACCCTTCCTAACTCATCCATTTAATAAATAAAAAAGAAAAAAATATTAATTTTCTATCACAAACAAGCACACGCACAATAAGTGTGCTCCCCCCACCTCCGGACTCAGGCCTCCAACGTCGATCGCCGGCCGCCACCCGCCGCCACCTCCGACCGCCCGCCGCCACCTCCATTATTTACCGA
>BMAC01000418.1:387512-411250 GCA_014905375.1 Phtheirospermum japonicum | reverse complement strand
TCTTGTAAAGCGCTAGTATCCCATGTTTTCATTTCTTTCCTGATTTGCTATGTATTCGGACTGTTTTCTCCTGTTTTTAATAAAAGCCACAATTTAATTAAAAAAAATCTTGGTCAATTTGGTAAACGTGTTTGTTAGTGATCAATATTATACACAATTCTTAAAAAATGCACAATACTATTCATAAAAGAATTGTTTCATTTATGGCATGATCTATTGATTTTAGGATGCATAGGTGTGATCTCACCACCTACGCACTTGTATCATTTATGCTTTTTTCACGCCCTTTAGGAAATTAGGGGTCAAAATTTTCAATAACAATTGATTATGAGTATTGGAATAATATGCCAATCGGGGAGAATATATTATGGGACGTAGGGACACTTTGCTAGGTGTATTTTGTAATTTAATTTATTATTATATATAATTGACATATATTATTATATATAATTGACACATATTATTATAAATAACTGAGATTTAAATTTAAAACCTAAAATTCTAAAATCAAAAAAATAAACCTAAAAGAAAAAATTAAACCCTAAAAATAGAAAATTAATCTCTAACATAAAAGAAATTGAATATTAAACTCTATCCTAAATTTGTATCATATATCATCAAATATAACTGACACATATTATCACATATAACTAACAAATATCATCACATATAACCTGGTAGAATGATAGATTTTTGTTGGACCCCTAAAACGAAAAATTAATAATAAATAAAAAAATAAACCTTAGAATGAAATATTTACCCTAAAAATGAAAAAATAAAATTTAAATGTAAAAACTAAAACTCTAAAATGAAAACATAAGCCCTAAACTCTAAATTTTTGTCATATATCATCATGTTATAATTACCATATATCATCACGTATAATTAATTGATAATAAATTATTACAGGGTATACTTAATTAATTGTCTGTCAATTGATGCTCGGGTTGAACTTCTGGTAAAATAGATAGATTATATTTTCTTTTTAATATTTGAAATTAAATTAAAAATAATAAGTAATTATATAATTTTGACACATTAGCGAGAAATCACGATCAAAATATTTTATTCTGATATTTCTGATAAATATGTTTTGATAGTAAACAAATAGCATGTACACTTTTCACGAAGTGAAAATTATTATTCCTTAAAAAAGTAATTTCCCGTGTTGGTTAATTTATGCATATTCTTTTGATTATAGGATGCATAGGATCTCACCCCTCTCCGTTATGCCTTTTCACGCCCTTTATGAACTTAGGAGTCAAAATTCTCAAGAACAAAATTGATTCACGAGTATGGAAATATTATATGCCAATTGATAGCCGGGTTGAAAATTTCTTTCACAGCGATAATGAAGTGATCTTTCTTTACAAACTCATGATCAGATGCCACGACAATATATATTTATTTTGTATCTATTTTTAGTTTGACCTAGTTTGATCTTTTTTTTTTTTCTAATAAGAAAAAATAAATCAAATATTATTAATATTAATTGAAATAACCATCACCATTAATAATAATAAAGATCAAAAAAATAATCTGATTTTTATTATCAGAAATACATAAGCAAAAACTAATATAAATAGGAAGTAGTAGAAACAAAAGCAAAACAAAACAAAATTCAATTTGACTTGTAGGATTCATAAAAAAAAAGAAGAGAAAATTGTATTTTTTGTCATGTAAGTTTGCCCCCTTTTAATTTTATTTTCTCTAAAATATACGCGCGTTCGAAAATTATCCTATATCTTAAAAATCGCATTTTTTGTCACGTGCGCATTTTCGGCGGATTTAAAATTTTCTGACAGGTCGAGGACATAAAACGCGAAGATTTTTAAGATATAGAACAATTTTCGAACCCGCCTATATTTAGGCGGACAAGAATTAAAACGAGTCCAAAATTACAGGACAAAAATTGTGATTTTCCCTAAAAAAAAGGTAATTGGTTAAATAGTCATCCAAAATAAGGATTTTTGTCAATTCATCATATATAGAATTTTAAGCCACATAATTTATTATTCTTGTCAAACTCAAAACTTATGACATGAAAATAGAATACCCCTACCATGAAAGAAAACAACAACAACAACAACAACAACAATAATAATAATAATAATAATAATAATAATAATAATAATAATAATAATAATAATAATAATAATAATAATAATAATAATAATAATAATAATAATAATAATGATGATGTATTGCCAGTAGGGTGAATACTCTTAGTGCCTGCACCTCCGATTGACATGTAACATCTTAAATTTTGTAAAGGGATTTAAGAGGATTTCTTGAATGAAAAGGGATAAATAAGAATAATAACAACAATGATAATCAAACCTAACAACGGATAATCTCAAATAATATCCAAATAATTATAATGGTCTTCAAATGCAGATATTTACAAGAAATAGAAAATATTGTCTCAACATTTTAAAATCAATTTTGAAAATAAAATAAGCCTAAAATAAATAATATTAAAGTTGTATTTATAAAAGGGATGAGTTTTTAATTCGAATCGGCAGGTAGTACAGTTCATAATAATTACATAATATCTTAGTTTTGGTCAATCATAATTCAGTTATGTAATAAATTACACCTCTTTTGTCTATCGTTGAGATAAGTCGAAGAATGTACGTCAAATAATTATTTAATATTCTACAAGAATGTACGTTAAATAATTATTTAATATTATACTATATTGTACTTTTATACGTATAATTATGTCGTATTTTATATTTTTCTATTTATCTATTTATTTGGATGGATATGCTATCACGAGATATTTACTGATTTATTTTCAACATTTTAAGGACATCTTGAAGGATGGAAATGAAACGTGGCATCAGGCTAGTATTAGGTTACCCCATACCAGCTCCGTTTTGAGTGTTTTGAAGAGAGTCGGCTCATTATCTTAAATCCGGCCCAGTCTATAGAATGTGTCTAATAGTTATTAAGTACTGGGCCGGCCTGCATATTTGACCCAAATTATCAATGGCTTATTAGATGACTTCAAGGGCACTCTGATGAAGGATATAAAAAGACACCATTTGTGTGATATTTTGGGGCATTATTGGGAGACGCAAGCTCTGACCGGCATAACCAACACTTGAAAATTAAGAGACAATGGAGGAGAATAGAAGTAGCAGCGCATGCGAGATAGATTTCTCAGGAGCAGTGATTATATTTTCTACATCTTTTCTTTTATTATTATTATGTTCTCATGACTATACCCTATTATGATATGAAAGATATGTGTAACTAATTTATTTATTTCGATTTCAAGTATGTTTAATTCTAATAATTTGGTTATATTTAATTAATTCTCGTTATAATTTTCTATTATTCCTATGAAGTTTATTGTATTTTTCTATTTTATAAATTAAGATTTGTTTTTACCTCTAATATATTGATCACTTAGATTAGGTTTTATACGCCCATCGCTAGAAATGGTTTTCAATCCGTAATTGTTGTCGTTTTTGATTAGTTTATAGCAACTAATATTCGCACTATTAGGGATAACAGGGACTAATTAAATAAACTGAGATTGTGAGTTTCTTGCTTAGACTAAAAGCTGAGTGAGGGTGTAGATGGAGCCGTGAACCAAAAGCTTTCTTTATATTATCACTACCTAAAATATAGATAAATACATACAGTAATATTAAATGATATGCATTTCGGTATTGAACATCTTACGTAATGTTTGAACCAATTAAAAAATTATTTTCCAGTTTTTCGTTTAGCCTATCAACAGTAATGTTTGATTGGAGACGTTGAATGGTCTTCGTGTAAATACTACATCATTTGTTAGATTGAGTAAAAAAGTATTAGTACATAATATATACATTTACAGTAGAAACTGAAAATATTATTCACACCTAACATATTTTTGGACCTCTTCGTAATTTAGCAAAATTTATATTCTTGCGGAGTTGTATTCTTGTTCGATTAGGAATCTTTTTCCCTTTGTACCAAATATCTCTCCATTATTTTTAAAGACCGAGGGAACTTCATCAGCCCCATCTACACCATCCTGACTGTCGTCATTTTTAGGCAAATTTATTCTTTTAGTTAACACGTGATCTTTAAAATAACACAAACTAAAATTTGATAGCTCTTCGACCAGATATGCATTTGCTATTGACCCTTCAACACCCGCCTTATTTTTCACACCATTCTTTAGTTGTGAAGATACCTCTCGAACGGGTACATCTATCTATAGTACACTGGGCCAACAATTCTCGCTTCATACGGAAGATGAATGGGCAGATGCCCCATTGAGTCAAAAAATTTTGAGGGAAGATCAGTTCTCTTTGACACAATATTAACGGAATGTCATGTTCTAGACGACTTATATCTTCGGTGCGAATGGCTATTGGTTGAGATCCTTGAAAAAACAAGCTCAATTCGATTAGAGCCTTCCACACATTTTAAGGAAGCAGTTCACGAAAGGCTATTGATATCAATCTTTGCATGAATACATGACAATCATGACTTTTTATCCCGATCAAACGCAATTCCTTCTTGTCGACGCAATGCCCCAATTTTGACGCGTACCCATTGGAAAATCAAAGTTTTTTTTAACCCAATCGCACAATGCAGATTTCGATAGCTTATCAAGTGTGTAACAGGCTTTAGGATACTTTCCTGATTCGTTTGGCGCCAACTCCAAACGATTATAATACTCATTCAACTCTTCCTTTACTTAGGCGTGTCGTTGGTCTTCCCGTTGACTTTCATTACCGTGTTGAAAACATTGTCAAACACATTTTTCTCTATGTGCATAACATCTAAATTGTGAAGAATTAGATTTGTCCTCCAATATGGCAAATCCCGAAAGATGCTTTGTTTTCTCCAACCAGACATTTTGGAAACTTGTGCATTAACTAGTATTGCATCTAGTTCAGTGACTTTTAGAAGGCCCAATCTTTCCATCTATAACAAAATTTATGTCCCTGAGTGGACATTTGGCGGTGGAGTCTTGATAGATCTTTTCGAAATCGTCATTTATCCTTTTAAAAATATTGACCTCATTCAAGAGATTTCTGGTGATTGTCGAGCAATAATTTCTTCCAGCTGCACTTAAGAGTGAAGGCATCTGAGCATTCCATACAGTAAAAACAAGCTGTTCGACCGGCCGTACTCCAACCGGACAACATAGAAGACGTAGGAAAATCACTAATTATCCACACAAGGGCTGCTCGCAATTGGAAATTTTGATTTTTTAGATATATCGTATGAGGGAGCTCCAACCATCCTTAACTGATTCAGTTCGAAGATTAGAGGTTGTAGAAACACATCGAGTTTTTCTTTTGAATTCTTTGGCCCTGATATAAGAATGCTGAGGAACATGAACTGCTCTTTCATGAACTCCACGAAGGCAAGTTGTAGGGTGTAAATATGTTAGGCCATGATGAATATTGTGGTCCAAAACTTCCAAATGGTTGAAAACCTTATGTGCAAAGACCCAATCTCACGTTTCGAGTTTCAGCCGCAAAATATGGATGAGTCTAGTTGAAATGGTTCCAAGCTTCTGAGACAGATGAGTGACGCATAACATCATCTTCAACCACGTGTTCAGCATGCCACCTCATATATTTTGTTGTAGCCTTAGATGAGTACAACCTTTTCAGACGAGAAGTTAATGAAAAATAGTACATCTTCTTGTACGTGACGCTAGCATGAATGGATAAAGAAATGAAAATGGACTAGAAAGTTTAAAACTTTATGGAAAATAACAAGAAACGAAAAGTAGATCTATGATTTAAGCTAAAACTATGAATGATAAAATTGCAAATAAAGCATAGCAAAAACTCAAAATCAAGACGATCCAAGAGCCGATCTATGATCTAGAAGTGTCACTCATCTAGATTTCATAGCCAATTCATAAGTTTCATCATGAATTCAAGGTGTTAAGACAAAAAGCATAACATGAAGAACAAGCATGGAAATGAAGAACAAAGCATGGAAATAAAGCATAAAACATGAAATTGAAAGGGAACTTACTTTAATTAAGAAATGAAACAAAGCTTGAATGTAATTGCATCAAAAGTAACAATCYAAAGGAGTATTTGRATTCTTCTTAGRCTTACAAACCCAWGGMCAAGCATGAAAGTAAATCTAAAACTAGAAAATAAAATTCATCAAAGCTTGAATTTGAATCTAAAACCTAAGAAAGAGAAAATTATCAAGAGCTTGAGAGTAATTTTGATCCCAAACCCAAATTAGGGTTGGGAGAGGAGTGATGTCTTCAAAAGTGCAAGGTGTGGGCTTTATATACTTGTTTGTAGGGTCAAAAACCATAAAAAACGCTCAAAAATCCCGAAGTCTCAGCGTCGCAGTCAATCGACTGCCCATCCTCGAACAGCCACTCTTTGCCGAGCAGTCGATCGACTGAAATCCAGTTGATCGATTGCAAAATTTACGGAATTATCCAATGATTTCTTTATATGCAATGTAGCCCTTTATCTTGGCTATCATCTGGCGTTTGATTTGTGTCATTTAGAATTTTCCTCCGAGAGTTATGGGCTTTGCACCAAAACCTGCCACAAGCGAGGCGATGACGAACCGTCTCCACTTAAAGCTGCCTTTTACCATTGTTAGACTCAAAATTTGGAATTGTTGTAAACAAAAAAGTTTTATACAATTCTCTCAGATTTCCAATGGTATAAGATGTAGATAAATATCACCAGTGATTTTGGAGTTATGTTTATATTACAACAACTGAGACATTCACTAAGCGAATATAATCCTTTTAGCCACCTACAAAACAAGAATTCAAGTTTAAAAACCCAAAAGATAGTGCAAACACCTCACATGTCGTACTCTTAAAGTCAAAAATAAGATCAACGAGAAAAATTCTTAAAACCTAATGAAAAACGACTCGAAACTACTAGACACGACGCTAAACCCTAACTAAAATTACGAGGAAAAACACAACAATTACATGCAAAACAACTACCCCACACTTATCGGTTTGTTCGTCCTCGAACAACGAAAAGAATCGAGAGTGTACATGCAATGAACATTATGTAAAAATAAGAATCCTTGTGCTTATCCTTATTTATAAGATGATAGTATCAACATAGACTTGATATCGTCAAGCATTGCTCGTATTTCTTTTTCTCAAATGCAAGCCAAATCGATGACTTCCTAACAAATGAAATCTTGAGGGTGTTCGCTCAGTTCGCTCAAGTGTTTGATATGGGACGTGTATACACTCAAGCCGGTCAATATGTGTAATTTGTCAAGATTTCACAAATCGAACGCTCAAAATTGCTCGTAGTACATGACCAAACAAGAATCAAAAGAGGTCTTTATTATGGGTTGTAGTGTTTGCCCTTAGTATGGAACATTTGGATATAGTGGCTAACACACGACCAAACATGATCAATAACACACAAGATCCTACTTTCTAAAACCCGAAGCTTATAATCGCTTCACATTCCCACATCACCAAATTTTCAATCGAAACCCTTTCTGCTTTCACACTCTTTCCTGACTTTTATTTCACAACACTTAGAAGCTTTATGAATTTGCTTCTTTTTACTAAACTTAGGCTTTAAATTAGGCATTTTACATGAACGCACGCTTTATCATTTCTCGTGATTTGTGTTGGAGTATTATATTTTCTCTTTTTTTTTCTTTTTTTTTTGTATAAGCAACTCAAAACCCGAAACCCATAATTTATTTCCCACACATATCTCGTCAACTAACAATAAACTCTCCAACCTCACAAATTACGAAGATACAAGAGCTAAAAACGAGCTCGGCTAACAAGAAACGGGAGAAAGGTTCTAGGGGGCTCATTTGGATTATTTTAGTAGCTTATATATATGGATATGGCCGGAATAAGGGTGATATATGTGCCTCGAGGTCATTTTCAAATTCAATCATGCACGAGCAAAGTCAAACCTCCTCAATGCAATTTCCATAAAAATGCAAGTAAGCCGATAAGTCACACAAGGCTACTCATTAGTTTGCACCGAATTTGGGAGCGAAATCAAAAGAGCTTTTAGAGCTTTGCAATCTTTTCACGAGAAAATRTTGATTATATATATATAGGCGGTTTTTGGACGAAGAACAAAAATTCAACCCCTCACACAAGAGGCCATAAACATGCAAAAAGCCGACAAGTAAACTATTCAAACTTCCAAGCATGTGGAGTTTTTCAACAATGAAATAACGACTCAAAAGACACAAAAATCGACTCAACCATATAATTGCACAAATAGTAAGCGTCACTTCACCAAGGCTCGAGTTAAGAACAACAAAACATGCTTTGTAATACCCGGACCCTAATCACCTATCCACCCCACACCTAAACCATGCATTACTCGCATTTTAATGAAAAACAAGTAAAAGGAGGGTGAATAGAAACTTCATCAATCGAGCAAGTTTAGGTCGAGCTCGGTGGGGTCCACCTAGGCATCTAAGCAATCCAATAAAAAATGAGCATGGCTAGCTTCTACTGGTTCCACGAACGCTATCAATCTTATCAAATCGCCCAATGGTTGGAGTCGAAAAACAAAACCTAGAAAAGAGAATCACACGAAATTAAAAACACAAGGAAATATGTACATGAACTCAAAACAATTTTTTTTTTCAAATTTTCAAATGTTTTTGGATTTTTGAATGTTTTGGATTTTTCAATAAAAGAAAGAAAGAAAGAAATGGAAAGAACTTGGGTTGCCTCCCAAGAAGCGCTTGTTTTATGTCATTATCTCGACGTACTCCCTTTTTTTATCAAGGTGGAAAGATAACGGGAGGGTCCACCAAGGTAATCTCCTCCTTGTCGGGAGGATCCACTTTTTGGAACGTCCTTGGCGCATTGCATAGCTCATATAAGATCCGCCAAAAAGTGAACGTTCCAAGCGGGCACTTGAAGCTTGTCTCGGCTAGGTCCTCGGGTGGAATGGTGATTTTAAAGTGCCCCGATGACTCATCCCAAAAAACAAAAGGAGTAATAGCCGGTTATCTTTACCAACATGTGGTTGAACACCGGAGAAGGGAAACGATCGCTTTTGATATCCGCATTTAACTTCTTAAAATCGATCAACGTCCTCAAACCCGTTGAAGCCCTCGTGGCCAACAATCCTCCTCCTTCTTCCTCAAAAGATAACAAGCCGCTCGTCTTGGGCACCAAGTTAATGGGCTTCACCCACTCGCTTTTAGAAATTACGAACATCAAGCCCTCCAACAACAACCTCCACATCCCGGCTCTCACCATAGCTTCAAGACTCGAATTCAAGGAACTAACTCTCTCACCCACTCCCGATATCCAATCCATAGAACTCTTAAGAATTGTAAACTCTTCAATCGACCCTTCTTCCTCCCCTTCTTCCTGGTGCGATTTTGCAAGGATAATAATCGACTTGCTCTCCTCATCCTCCTCAAGATAATTGTCTTTTTCTCCAAGCTTATCATCAATAACCCCCACCTCCCCCTATAAAAAGTCGTCTTTACCCTCAACGACACATCAAGAATCATCTCCACACAAAACGGGGTCAAATAGATGCATAACGGGCTTATCAGGAAGAACAAGGGGCTCATCCTCACAACATCCTTCTATATTGACAACCGGGCCAACCTCCTCCTCTTTGCCCCACTCTTCTAAACAAACTCGTTCGACCGTGGCCTTGATGAAGTCCATATACACCCATTCTTCGCAAGATTGTTTTGAAGTAAAAGGTAAGGGGTCAAGAAGGGTAAAAATACTCGGCATCGAAAACAACTCCTCCTCAAACGGCGAGATGACCGTATCCTCAACTACCCCACACTTATCGAAGAACACGACTGGAAACGTATGTGAAGGCGGACTTGAGAATTGTTGTTGAGTAGGAGCAACCATCGAGGTGGCCGGATGAAATGGGCCCTCGTGAGGAGTAACAAGAGGACCGTGTGTCGGCGGTGGAGCAAAAGATGGAGTAGTACAACCGGGTCCCACAGAAGGAGGAATCGGGCTTGGGCTAGACATTTGAGCCTTTAATGTCGCTATTTTCATCTTCAACTCAAGCTCCTTCGAAGATAAAGCCTTGTTCACGTCATAATCATGAGAATACGGTGGTGGAGAAGATTTTAGCTCGGGAGGGCCACTTAGGACAATGTAGCTCACACCTCCAAATAATTCATAAGGATCGGGGGTCGGCGGTGGAGTAAAAGAAGGCGTAGCACAAGCGAGTCCCACTTTATGTCCACGGCCTCCATACATATCAATGGAATCGAACAAGGAATTAAAAGGGCAATGGTCGAAAATATGATCGCTCGTTCCACACCATCCACATCCCAAAAAAGGTCGGCTAACATCCCTCATAATACGGATGGGGGGCCACTTTGTATATTAGAGCTCGGACCTCCAAACAAAGCATAATCTTCGTGATCTTTAGCAGTTAAAGGGGGAATTCGGGGAACACCAAATGAGCCGGTGTCCTCCAACGAGGGATTGAAAGGGCAATGATCGAAAATATGATCACCCATTCCACACCATCCACATCCCACAAAAGGTCGGTTAAAATATCCCATAGTACGGATGGGGGGGGGGGGGGGGGGGGGGGCATCGGAGATTAAATGTCCAAAGTAGTCATAATCATCGAGAGGATGAGAATCGCTATACGGGTCGGAAGTCGGGGCTCGCACGTTCGGATAGGAATATGGAGCTTGCACGTTCGGATAGGAATTTGGAGCTCCAAAACCATTCACGCCCGAGAAACTATCAAACCCGAAATGGTTTGCACCATGCCCTGCCATGCCAGGTTGCCCATATCCATATCCACCATTGGCAACGTGGTTTGCACCATGCCCTCCCACGTTGCCAAAGCCATTATAAATCTCATTCCCAACATGGTTTGCACCATGCCCTCCCATGTTGGGATTGTATCCACCATTGGAATAGGAACCTTGCATACTAAAAAAAAACGTCAAATAAAAAGGAAAGCTAAAAACACAGCGAAACGACAATTAAATCGAAAGCCTTAACCAAGCCGAGTCACAACGGCTCCATTTTGTTTAAAGAGTTTTCATGGTGTTGAAATAAACCAATGGGATCTTGGCTCGGTATTATCGAAAATCGATTCGATGAGGGTTTCAATGTGTTTCAAGCCTGGAAAATAAAAGGAAAATGAAAATAAAGCAAATAAGCTATCTAAAATAAGCTAGGAATTGAAAGTGCAAGTTGGTAGAATGCCTCGGTCGTATGCCTAAATTGAAAATGCAAAGGCAATAATGAAAAAAAGTAAGAAAATGCATTGTTTCACCAAGTACAAGCATGCAAGCACAAGATACAACTATGCATAAAGTCCTAAATAATGCAAATTAACAAAAATTGAAAGCATGAATGGATAAAGCAATGAAAATGGACCAGAAAGTTTAAAAATTTATGGAAAATAACAAGAAACGAAAAGTAGATCTATGATTTAAGCTAAAACTATGCATGAAAATAAAATTGCAAATAAAGCATAGGCAAAAACTCAAAATCAAGACGATCCAAGAGCCGATCTATGATCTAGATGTGTCCACTCATCTAGATTTCATAGCTAATTCATAAGTTTCATCATGAATTCAAGGTTGCTAAGACAAAATTCATAACATGAAGAACAAGCATGGAAATGAAGAACAAAGCATGGAAATAAAGCATAAAACATGAAATTGAAAGGAACTTACTTTAATTAAGAAATGAAACAAAGCTTGAATGTAATTGCATCAAAAGTAACAATCTAAAGGAGTATTTGAATTCTTCTTAGGCTTACAAACCCATGGCCAAGCATGAAAGTAAATCTAAAACTAGAAAATAAAATTCATCAAAGCTTGAATTTGAATCTAAAACCTAAGAAAGAGAAAATTATCAAGAGCTTGAGAGTAATTTTGATCCCAAACCCAAGTTAGGGTTGGGAGAGGAGTGATGCCTTCAAAAGTGCAAGTGTGGGCTTTATATAATTTTTTGTAGGGTCAAAAACCATAAAAAACGCTCAAAAATCCCGAAGTCTCAGTGTCGCAGTCGATCGACTGCCCATCCTCAAACAGCCACTCTCTGCCGAGCAGTCGATCGACTGAAATCCAGTCGATCGACTGCAAAAATTACGGAATTATCCAATAATCTCTTTATATGAAATAAAGCCCTTATCTTGGCTATCATCTGGCATTTGATTTGTGTCATTTGGAGTTTTCCTCCGAGAGTTATGGGTTTTACACCAAAACCTGCCACAAGCGAGACGATGGCGAACTGTCTCCACTTAAAGCTGCATTTTACCATTATTAGACTCAAAATTTGGAATTGTTGTAAACACAAAAGTTTTAGACGATTCTCTCAGATCTGCAATGGTATAAGATGTAGGCAAATGGCACAAGTGATTTTGGAGTTATGCTTGTATTACTACAACTGAGACATTCACCAAGCGAATATAATCCTTTTAGTCACCTACAAAACAAGAATTCAAGCTTAAAAACACAAAAGATAGCGCAAACACCTCACATATTGTACTCTTAAAGTAAAAAATAAGATCAACGAGAAAAAGTCTTAAAACCTAATGAAAAACGACTCGAAACTACTAGACACGACGCTAAACCCTAACTAAAAATACAAGGAAAACACAACAATTACATGCAAAACACCTATCTTCTCGACAGGTAATCCCATACCCCTTAGCAACTTATTACTTTTGTAGAAGTTATCGGGTACGAGATTGTCTTTTGGTACAATCTCTTTGATTAATTCACTCAATTGATCATAAGATTTCTGAGACATGTGATTCTCTGACTTCAAATTCATGAGACGGGAAACTAATGACAACTGAGTATGTCCCTCGCACCTCGAATACAATGGCTAATTTCCAGCTTTCAACATGTCATAAAATTTTTGAGCCTCAGGATTCGGCGACTCTTCCATATCGACAACCAAATCAAAATCTGGACCAGCTAACCATATTAATGTATGCGTTTGATGATTCTTCAGAAGCAATGTAAGAGGGTCCTCCAGCGTGAAAATCGTGATGGTGTCCAGAGGTGGTGGGCCGACTTTCTCAATGGTAAATCCATATATAGTAATTCGGCTCAAATTCGTGTCTAACCAATTGGTAATTAATCTCATTGATATCGAGAAACCTATGATTCCTAAATCTAATAAGATTACGAGGACACTTCAGCCTCTCTCCATTCTTATGGGCAGAATGTGATTGAGCAAATTCAATAAAGCTCTCGACTCCATCCACGAATTGTGAGGATAAAAAGCCGTTGACCACTACTGCAGAAATAGCTTTTTACGGTGCCTAATTAACAACAGTTTTGAGGGAACCACCGTAAAAATATTTTTAATGGGGTTATGGCTAAAACCACCATTAAAAAGGTCATTTTATGGTGGTCCCTCAAAACCGACGTAAAAAACTAGATATTCACGGCAGTTTCTAGAAAACCGCCGTTAAAAAGTTTATTTAACATAGGTTCATTAATAACCACCGTAATACTGACACATTTTATGGCGGTGTTTTTTGAGACGTAAAAACTAGATATTATTATAAGGCCAATTGGTTTTAACGTTAGTTCACTAACAAATGCTGTAGAAACTAACACATTTTACGGAGGTTGTTTGTGAACCTACGTAAAATGTGTTAGTTTTTTGGCGGTTTGATTACAACCCTCGTGAAATGTATAAGTTTTTTTTCACACAAATCACTATATCGCGTCGTCTCACCCCATTTTCTAACACTTTAGCCCTAATTTTAAACTTCAACCCCCAAACAGCAGAGAAAGACTCCTAAATCTCCGCCTTCATCATGACGGCCTCCACTTCGCGGGTTCAGTCCCAGACTGCCCAAGCTCCGCCTTGATCACGACGACCTTCTCTTGCGGTTTCTGGTAAGCTGAATCGCCGCCGCTTTGAACCCAGTTGATTTCAAGAGGAGATTTGGGTATTTCAAAGCCACTGATTCACCTCTTCCTGTAAGTTGTAATGAATATTTCTTTAGTATTGATTTGTGTAAAATTCTGAAGGTCTATGATTTTGAAAATACGTATCAGTTTGTGATGTTGCTTTCACTGTTAACCAACACTGAACACCAACACCAACCAGAGTTAAACTAAAAATATGCAGCAGAAATATAAACTTAAGAACAGAGCAGATTAAATTCAGTTCACAAGTAAAAGTACTTGTGAACTTGGGTGTACAAACCCGATAAATATATTATTTTCTTGTTCACGATCAATACAAAAAAAAAAAGAAGTAATATATGAAAACTAAAGTATCAAACACATGATACTAAATAGTTGTCGCCTGGATGAAAAGATCTTCTCCGTTGGTTACGCAACTTCGAATAACTTCTTGATCTCGAATAGTGGCTCCAAGTAGTAGCTAGTGTTCTTTCCTTGCTTGTCCATCGTCTTGTTGGTGCGTCCTTCTCGAAAATTCATGTATGTAAGTGTATCGAAGGTGTCCTCTTCTCTTGGCTTTGTCTTGTCTTAAATAGACAAGAGTCCTAAAGTCCTAAACTTGGTAGACAAGTTAAACAAGTCCTAAACACAATCTAGGAAACTAAATAAAATCTTAGACACAATCTAGGAAATAAATCTTGAGTTCTAATTCTAGTTCCCTAATATATTTTGGGCCCAAGAAAGACAAATAACAAAATAAGGAAATTCCCATAAATAAATTTCCCAACAATCTCCCCCTTTTGCCTTTCTGGACAAAATACCTAAGATGCATGAAAATGATTAAGAGACTAAAAATCCCCCTGAATTAGAAACTCCCCCTAAATGAAGTAACCATTGTTTAAAACAAACAAAAACAAATCTCATTCACAACAGCGTCTTCTGCATTCTTCTTCCCCTTTTTGTTCTGAAAGCAAAAGGACCTCAACAAATGAGTCCCGAAGCGCCTGGTGCTGTGCAACCCCATTATCAAACAAAGTAATCTGGGCTCGGACAAACGGAGAATAAAAATGATCCATGTTGGTACTGATGTTTGGAATACCAGAACCAACACCAGACATGACACCAGCTCGAAGAGACGCCTGGGTGCCTAAAGAAGGCAATCAGATTATGCTTCACGAAAACATCAATGGGGACTTGGCGCTCATCAATCATGCCTCGGTTTTGAAATCCCAATAATAGATCTTCAGCTTCACTCGTCAAGAACCTCGTGGATATTGGTTCCATGTCTACAATCTTGGCAGCTTCAGATGGAGCCTCACCAGAGCTAGCAGAGTGGTCGGAGGCAGTTGTTGACATTGGTGAACTGGAAGATGGAACATTGTCAGAATCAGAGCTTGGAGAGGGGGCAAGATTGTCTGCAGGGAATGTTGGTTTCAGTGTCACATCACCAGAACCAACATAGGCTGACACGACAGCTTTGGACTTCTTCTTTTCTCTCTTTGGGTGGAATTTCCTTATTAGCTAGGCGCACAGCCTGTTTCCAAAACTTTGTTGGGTGATGGTGAACTCGACATTCGGCAAGAGAATTGGAAACAATCACAAACACAAAATTGAGTGCCGTAGGCAGTAAAATTGAGAGAAAGGAAAAGCAAAAAACCTTAACTTTTCAATTTGGTTAAAGATGACCGAAGTAGGGAAGGAAACGAGAAAATAAAGAAAATACTGAAAAAATAACCCCCCACTACCAATTTTAAAACCCAAAATTTTCTTTCTCAAAATAAGACACACGATCTCTATGCTTAAATAGCCCACTATCTCTTAATTGGAGAATAAAAATCACAAATCCCAACTATAAATTAAAAACGAGATAGAGCTAGATTTTTATAAACCATCACCATAGTTGAACAAAGCCTTTGCAAAGAAATTTCTCACTCGCCAAATTAATATCTTTATTACCTGTCCAACCTTCCAATTACAACTCCACTGAAACACGCGGTTAGCAAGATTCAAAACAAAATTAAGAGAATTCAAGATAGACATGAACACAAACAATAGAACACACAGCAAGAAGACATCTTCTCAAAGTATGAATGTCCTACGGATGCCTAAAAATTATGACCTAAAAGGTTAAAAAAAATCAGATTATGGTTTTAGTGACTTGATCCGGTGTTGCTTTTTATGACTGATGACATTATAACCAACATTGCCTCAGGTGAAGTCAATGGAAACTTACCCCTTAGACCCAAGTTAATGACTACGTCAAAATCACTCAAGAAGATGAAATTTAAAGATTGGATTAATTTGTATCCAGATTTTTTTCATCTTTTTAGAGATTCGAAGAGAAATAGCTTATCTTCAGCAATTGCTGTTAACACCTATTTTTTTTTGACCTGAGAGAAAACCAGTTTCTGCGGGCAAGCTCCACAATCACCTAATTGAAGAGATTAGTCATTTTGTCATCACTTTTATTACAACACAAGACCTTATCGCACTTTCAATCCAGACTCAATGCATTTGGTTTATGTATGAAAAGAAAAATAAAAATGCATGCAAAAGTATACAGATGTTGTGACTGATGTTGGTATGGTGTGTCATAACATCAAAACCAACATTGGTTTAGACAATGCACATACCGAGATCTCTTCTCAAAGGAGAGAAGGTCTCTAAATCTAATGTCTTTGTGAAGATATCAGCAAGCTGATTGTCTGTTCCTATATGCTCAAGGCTAACTATCTTCCTCTCAACCAAGTCTCGAATAAAGTGGTACCTTATGTCAATGTGTTTGATTCGAGAAAGCTGGACTGGATTTTTTGAGATATCAATGGCACTGGAATTATCACAGAGCACAATCAATGTTCTTTTATGTAGACCGTAGTCCTCTATCATTTGGTTCATCCACATTAACTGTGTACAAGCACTTCCAGCTGTAATATACTCGGCTTTAAGAGCATTCTCTACATGCTTGGGCTCTGTTTTGCCAAGAAACAAAGATTCTCGAATTTGAGAGCAGTTAGTAGACAAGCAAACAAACCTTACCATCTCTTTGAAGTTTATTTGTCGCTTTCTTGTAGTTCTTTCATCGAGATCTCCAATGACTTAGCTCACAGTGTTCTGCAAGATGTCCCAACTGAGTGATGCCGAGGTGTGGCATCAAAAGTTCGGACACGTTAATTACAAGATGTTGAAAAGATTGGTCAAAAAGGATGTTGTGATCGGACTACCTAAGCTCAATACTAAAACTGTTCCTGTTTGCGAGGCATGATAGAAATGGAAGCATGTCAGGGTGCCACATCCGACAGTACAAAGTCTCACTACCTCATATTATTTCGTACTCCTTCATATGGGTCTTTTGGGACCACTTGAAGTTGAGAGCCTTGGTGGTAAGAGGTATGTTCTTGTAATTGTAGATGATTTTTCTCGTTTTACATGGATTGAATTTCTAAAAGAAAAATCTGAAACTTTAAAAGCTTTTAAAAATCTTGCGAAAAAGTTATGTGTTCGTTTTGGTGAGAGTATAGGTAGAATAAGGTCTGATCATGGGAAAGAATTTGAGAACTCATCGTTTCCAAAATATTATTCCAAAGTTGGTATAACTCATGAATTTTCTTCACCATCACCCCCCAACAAAATAGAATAGTCGAACGCAAAATTAGATCTCTTACAGAAATGACTAGGACTATGCTTATTTCAAATTGGGTTGCTAAATGTTTTTCGGCATAAGCAATGAACATTGCATGCCATATAATTAATAGGGTGTATTTTAGACCGGGGTCTTGTGTTACTCCCTATGAATTATTGGTGGGCAAAAATCCAGATTTGAGTTATTTTCATGTTTATGGGTACATTTGTTATGTGCTAAAAGGAAGATATAATCTTTGAAAACTTGACTCAAAGAGTGATAAATGTGTTTTTATGGGATACTCTCGAAATAGTCATGCATATAGATTGTTTAATCTTAGAACGCGTTACACGATTGAGTCGGTTAACATCAGGTTTGATGATTTGATGAGTAGTTTTAAACCTGCTGAGGATGATGATCTGATTTATGATCAAAATCCACAAGATAATGTCACAATTGGTGTAGATGAAAGTGCAGGTGTTGAAATTGGAGAAACAAGTGATGTTAGTATCGGTGATGGTTCTGGGAACACAACATCAAACCCAACATCTACTCAAGCTACTCCAGAATCAGATTCTGATCTACATATGGAAGATCCAGCTGAACCCATTGACTTACATTAGAGAAATATTCCCTCAAGAATTCAGAAGAATCATTGTCGCCATTAATTTGGTAGCAGTTGTCGGAGGTCCTGTGACCAGTAAGGATGCAAGTTTTGCTCTCATCATAAACTTCACATTTTTCATGAGTGAAACTAACACTGAAACCACATTGCACAATTGACTAATACTTATCAAGTTCGCAGTTAGGCCTTCAACAAGTAACACGTTCTCGAGCTTCGCAATACCAGGGACACGAAGAGGTCCTTGGCGAATGATTTAGCCATTTTCACCTCTACCATACTTCACCTTTCCTCCATGAAATTTGACAATATTCGAGAGGAGATTTTTCGAGCCGGTCATGAGCTTAGAGCATCCACTATCAAAATACCAGGCTTTAGGGATGTGAGACTTCAGAGAGAAATAAACCATGTTGCATTTGATCTCGTTCTTTTTGACCCACACCTGCTTGAATCTGGTGTTGGTTTTGGTGTTGGGAACACAGAAACCATCACGGATACCAACACAGAACTCAGCAGTCAGCTTTGACCTTTTAAAATGAGTTTGCTTGCCAACAAGATTCCAGCAGTATGGTCGTATGTGACCTGGTTCACCACAATGATGACACATGTATTGTCTTCTTCTCCTCTTGTGACGTTTGGTAGACTTCACCTTTTGATTTGAATCTGGCTTTTAAAAAGGTTTTTATCCATTCCCGTGTTTTAAACAAGCCGGGATACTCGATTCCAGAATTTCATCCAGCTTGTCCTTATCCTTGCCCTTGTTGAGGTTTGTGAGGGTTTCTTGGACCTTCTTCAACTTGGTCTTTACTCGTTCTAGCTCATCATCCTTTTTGGTGAGGGATGACTCCAATCAGACTATTATATTCAGTTGGTCATCCTTTTCCTGAGTCAGTTTGTCCACCTCGATCTTAAGATCCTTGATTTTGAGTACTTGTTTTGCCCAACTAACAAATAATTATTTATGCTCAATGCTCAGCTTCTCGTACTCGTCAAGAGATTCATCATCCTCTGTATCCATAGTACCTAGACAAATAAGGATCAGTACTTAAAAGGTTAAGTAACCCGCTCTAGGTGCCAATTGTAAAATCTTGAAGGTCTATGGTTTTGAAAATGCGTATCAGTTTGTGATGTTGCTTTCAATGTTAACAAACACTGAATAACAACATCAACCATAATTAAACTAAGAATATGAAGCGGAAATATAAACTTAAGAACACAACAAATTAAATTCAGCTCACAAGTAAAAGTACTTGCGAACTTAGGTGTACAAACCCGAAAACTATATTACTTTCTTGCTCACGATCAATACATAAAATAAGAAGTAATATATGAAAACTAAAGTATCAAACGCATGATAATAAGAAAAAATATATATATATATATATATATTTAACGAATTTGTCTACATATTTTTCGATATATTTAGCAAAGTACTAATCATCTATACAAAATCAATGTATTATTCACGCTCTTATATAAGATGATCGTACTTTTCATATAATAAGTTATACTTTTAATGTATAAAATCATACATTTCAAAACAAGTATTCACATTTTTCTGAAAAGTATGAATTTCACAATAAAAACATGATGTTTTACTGTAAAGTATGATCGTCTTCATAAGATGCTCTTACAATAGTTTGTGAAATATTAATTATTTGATCATTTTATTGATGTCATTATAAGTTTTGTAATAATTGGATAAATTAAAAAAAATAATAAGGTTACTCATCTAAAAGTCATGTACCTTTTCATGCCCAGGCGCTCCCAATCGGTCAACAAAACAAGTGACTGCCTTTTCACACGCCTAAGCACTAGGCGAGGCATTTTTCCCATGCCTCATGCCTAGGCGTGTCTAGGCCCCGCCTTTTGCCACCTTTTAGAACACTGCTCCCGAGCATTGAAGGAATAACGTCGCCTCATTGACAAACAAAAACCAACTTTATTATTTCTGTATAAAATGAAGGTGGCGACCAGAATTCTCCGCAATGGATGTGTTTGTTGGGGTTTGAGTTTGACGGATGTTTTGTTATGAATTGTGTTGGCAAAAGCAACAATACTATGATGATGTGGAAAGATCATCTATATGTTTCGGTGAATCTTTTCACCAGGTCAACATAGTAAACTTGAGACAATGTGAGAAGTAAAAGGTGTATCACATGAGTTATCTTTGGATAAATCAGATGCTAAAAATAGATCTAATGAGTTATAGGGATGCAACAAAGACATCAAAGTGATATCATATTCCTCTAAGAACCCCAAAGATCTTAAAGATATCAAGAAAATTGTATAAGACATCAACAACCATCAACATCGTAATCAGCCCAGATGATAGAGATGCTTGAGTATCAAAAGGAAATACGAAAAATACTGATTGATGTTCAGGAGTGAGTCAAGGCCCTCGAACGTAAGCCAAGTTCATCGAGAAAAAGAAAACGTCACTACTACAGAAATCACTTTTTAAGGCGGTTTTTTTTTTGGATTTTAAGGAGGTTTTAAAACCGCCTTTGTATCCACCGCCGTAAATTTTTACGGCGGTTTTAAGGATATTATAACAGCGGTTTAAAAACCGCCTTAAAAAGTGATAATTTACGGCGGTTTCTAAAACCGCCGTAGAACAATACCTATTTACGACGGTTCTTGAGAAATACCTTCTAGAAAGGCTGTTTCCAGAATGGATATTTTACAACGGTTCTTAAAAAGTACCTTTTAGAAAGTAGTACAAAAATTTTTAAAAAAAAAGAATTGAAAGCAGGTGCACCAAAATTGCCAATAATATGGTTTTGTACAATATAACATTAATTGTTGCAGAGAGAAACAACAATATTTCAATAAGAAACATCAAACCAAGACTCGTATCCAAATCCTTAGTTCACCTCTTAGATTCGATCATAAACAAAACAAGCACTAACATGTTTCACCAAAATATCCATGACAGAGAAACAGAAGAATAAACATACATTTCCCATGATCCACTTGACAAAACCACCGTACAAACTGCGACAAGCACTTCCTGAACCTTGCCTGGATTGAACAGACATATATCCATTTTACTGCTGGTTAAAACAGGTCCAGACCAATGAACTTGAAATAATCTACGTCAAGAAAATATATGAAATGTTTTGCTCTCCTCTGAACTTGAAATAATCTACGCCATTGATGTTCATTCGTAGTCATGGGGAGGAAGTCTGTCGCCTACCGCCGCTGTCGTTACTACCGCCGTAAAAATTTATGAAATGTTTGGCTCTCCTCTGACCTACAAAATTGATCCCAATAGTATAAAATTGATGTAATAAATATTTGAAACGGGAAAAATATAAGATTATTCAGAAGGAGAAGAAGACGGGACGTACCAGTACTTTTGCACTTCCAAAATCACATAATTTAACCTGATGAGTATGTGGATTAACCTGTAGATAAAAACAATGAGGCAATCAGTGAGTGGGTCCCAAATTCCTTGCAACCATAGAAAAAAAATAAAAAAATTAGTGCATATAATTAACTAACCAATAAATTTTGC
Source organism: Phtheirospermum japonicum (assembly GCA_014905375.1). Classification (NCBI taxonomy): domain Eukaryota; kingdom Viridiplantae; phylum Streptophyta; class Magnoliopsida; order Lamiales; family Orobanchaceae; genus Phtheirospermum; species Phtheirospermum japonicum. Next base: position 389,632 of record BMAC01000418.1, on the reverse strand, counting down.
GGTTCGATGTCCCTGTGGCATACTCCAATACTACATTGTATGTACGCCACTGCTATAAAGATCTGCCCGGAAAAATAAAAAAATTATATTACTTTCTAATATAAAATACTAAAGCTTTTATGATAAATTTCAACAAAATATTGCAAGTGAAAATAACTCTTACCTGATAAGCATAGAGTTTAACATATATCATTGGCATCCTCTGGCTCATTTTCTTATAGTGTCTAATCACCCTATGAACAGTCTCGAGAACATACTCCAAAACCAGGTTAAGGAAAAGCTCATCCTTCTCAGTCGTTGAGAAGAAACAATGCTTTAAAGAGACAACRTTAGRGTGGTCTAAGAGACGCATGATTTGCAGCTCACGGTTCTTGTACCTCTTATCCTGAAGAACCTTTTTTATAGCAACAGTTTTKCCAGTTTCCAGACATTTTGCCTGCACGAGATCATTATACGAGATTTAAATCATTGTTTTTATTAATCTCATCATGAAAAGCAAAAAAGCATGGCAAATTTTAAAAAGTTTTACCTGAAACACTACTCCAAAAGATCCCTGCCCCACAACACGCTCGGCCATATAGCTGATTGTCTGATAACCAAAGAATGAAAAAAAAATTAACAAGTTTGTCAACGAGACTGCCAAATTTCGCATAGTGAAAATATCTAGGTGCACAATATCTATCTGTTTTGGCTGTCCATTTCTGCCACCTATAGTTGTCACAATTATATGACCAGTTTCGGTTCCGTTACCATCTACAACAGATGTTTCCATATCTTATCAAGTGTATGATACCAGTTATAGCAACGAACAGAAATAAACAATCCACTCAAAAATCGAATGAAAAAAATAAAGATAAAGGTCTCATACCTTGTCATCCTTGAGCTTCATCTCGTTCAACTCATCTGGTAGCCTATCCAAACCACCAAGCTTTCGACTAGGATCTCTTACAACAGTTGGAGGAGCTACACTTACGAGGACATTCTTTTTTTTATTGCCGATAAAGATGACGGTTTTTACTCTAGCCCCAAATATTCAATCTGCAGTAAATTCATATGAAAGTTATGAAATCTCGTTCATGTATGCACAAAAATGCAATAATATTATGAAAATGCATCATCATCCTAAATTAGTAAGGGTTGCTTGAAGAACTATTACAAACAACAATACTTCAGCTAGAGTTACACAGAAATCCCTCTACTGATACAGGTGAGGTTGACCTTTGAACACCAAAGCGATTAACATTAATAATCTCAAAATATAATCAGTTCACGAAGCAATTACTGGGGGAATCAAGTTCAAAGATATCAAACAGTGAAAAAAATTCAGCAAACTAAAAGGTAAGATTCCAGAGGAAAAGTTCTCTGTAGTTGCTAATAAGAATATGGAGAAGTAGAAATTCAAAAGAAAAGGGACTAACACACTATCAAACAACGAGATCTGAAAAAACTCAAACATGTTTCATTGGTTCTCTAAGCCTTTCAATGCACATGATGAATGATAAATTTAGCGTGTGGAGGCATCATTTTCGGTCTCATATATTTCAGTTCATAACAATCCTCAAACACCACACCCATTATCATCCATCATACAATTAATTTTTTTTTAACTTCTTCACCGAGTCCCACCTGCGAGTATCAAATCCACGATACACCGATTAAATAAACCACTTCTTCAAAAAGTAGAAGATACAATCGACAGAGTAAATATTATTACTAGTTTGGACTAAATAACTAAGATTGCTCCATTTCGACAATAAATAAAGATATTAAAGCAAGTTCTAATTCACAACTAATTTTAGCTTCAGGTACAATAGATCACTCCTCAAAACCAGATGGCACAATGATAACTAAATAATTAGGATTGCTCCAATTCGAAAATTAAATAGAGATAATAATAATAATAAAAGTAAATGTAACTCACGCAGCAAACAAGCCGATAAATAGTATCCAGCTGGCGATGGAGAAAGCGCTGCCGAGCTCCGTTTTGCGCTTGACGAGTGGTTTCTGGTCGTGCAGCCAGTGGCGGGTGGCGAAGGAGATGTCGAGGCGGCTGATCCACCACCGGATCTTGAACCAGCGAGATCGGCCGTCGGAGCCGAGGGGGAATAGGCGGAGGAGGA
>BMAC01000418.1:349221-387113 GCA_014905375.1 Phtheirospermum japonicum | reverse complement strand
CGTCGACTTCGACTCACGCCTCGCCTTCCCGGCGACCATATTCTCCTTCGACTCCATTAAGAATTTCACCCACTCGCAGGCGGTGTTTCTCGAGGCCACGCTCGTCATGCTCCTCTGCTGGCTGGGTTTCTGCCCGTCGACTTCGACTCACGCCTCGCCTTCCCGGCGACCATATTCTCCTTCGACTCCATTAAGAATTTCACCCACTCGCAGGCGGTGTTTCTCGAGGCCACGCTCGTCATGCTCCTCTGCTGGCTGGGTTTCTGCCCGTCGACTTCGACTCACGCCTCGCCTTCCCGGCGACCATATTCTCCTTCGACTCCATTAAGAATTTCACCCACTCGCAGGCGGTGTTTCTCGAGGCCACGCTCGTCATGCTCCTCTGCTGGCTGGGTTTCTGCCAAAGTATTTTTAAGGCGGTTTTCAAAGAACCGCCCTTAATTAACAGCCTTAGAAAGCTGTTTCTGTAGTAGTGCGTATAACTTTCGGGACGGAACCTCTTTTACTTCAAAAAAGGGAAACCTACTGAGGTTATTAGATAATCAATTGATTAAGAGAAAATGATGTATTTTGTAAAATAGATTCCATTACCTACCAAGAAGTGATGGAAAAATCAATATTGAAAGGTTACACGACTTTGTTGATCCTTCGTAGGATTGGGTATTGTAAATCTAAAAATGAACTCAGGAGAATCTTCAGCCTTTGTTCCTAGGAATTCTCCTACACCACCGCCAACAAGTCTCAATCCAGATGAAGTACGGCTTCAAATGAACCGGTACTAGACGCACCAATACCGCATGTAAAGGATTTTGTCATAAAAGGAGATCCCATAGATATAGTGGGTACCAAACAACATTTACGAAGGCCCAATATTTTCAACATGTCGTACAAAAAGTCCTAACTTAATCCCATATATCTGTATGGATTAGTGTTAAATATGAATATTTCAGATTTCAGAAATAAAGAGATATTGATAGAAGAATGGGTGTCCGCAATGCGAATTGCGACAGTAACTCTCGACCTAGAAAAACAAGGGTTCAGTTTACTCATTCAAATGAGCCTTGAAGATCTGTATTCGCGTGGTATTTAATAGGACCAGGTATAAAAATGGTAGTTATATCTGGAGAATCATTAAAAGGGATCGTCGATATCTGGACAAATTATTCCATATCCATTTTGTCGGCACAGGATATCTTGAGGGTATGGAGGAAGAGAAACAAAAAAAAAAATCGACAATCCCTCTATTACCGTGAGTTACGAAATATTTATCATGTAGACGAATACACCAAGTTAATCACCACGTACCAGTGGAAAGCTAAGGTGAAAGATGAGAATGTGGTGCAATTATTCTTTGCAAAAATCCCAAATCCATGGAGAAAAATGTTAATTCAAGAATACAAGCCAACAATATACGTGACCACTCCTCATTTAAACTAGAGATAGATTTGAGTAATATAAATTTCTCCATTTATATACTATACCTAACCATAAGTATACTATGTAAATGTACTATGAAAGGAGTGAGGTTGAATCCATAGCAGTTTAATATTGTTAAGTCATACATATAACGTAATTTTATCAAAACGATTAGAAATGATTTGGGTTATGTCGATACAAACGACGAACATAAACTAATTAATAAAAATTATCAATTAAGAGACTTACCAAGATCAAATCACAATTTATAGGGGTTGAGAATTTCAAGTGTTAAAGAATATTGTGAGGTTCAGAATCATAACGATTTCATAATATTCATCCTTTTCAATCTATGAAGTATATCATGATTCAGTTTGCTTATAAGTCAATCACAATTGTAGTTTAGTCCTTTTTCTCGATGTAATTAAACTGTTGATTCTAAGTATAAACAATGTGTCCATTTAAAGTCATACTTTGAACTCCAAAAGGTTTTAAAGACTTTAATACTTCACAACTAATCGCAAGCCTCTCAATTTTTTTAATTAGAGTGTTTCGTTTTGGAAACTCTATTGATAAATCTCATCTCTCGAATTATGATTTAGTAAAAAAAAAATTTAAATCTTGAAGCGTATGAATCATTCAATCTCTGTGCTCCACATGTTTCTCCTCCAATTTCATTTTCAGGTTCACTTAAACATCTAATTCTAAGCAAAATATGGTGGATAATGATAAGTGATGAAGAGCTGTGTAGCTTGATATTTCTGGACAGTTTCTAGGCGTTATTTATAGTGTCAAGTAAAAATTTGGCTATTAACTATATTTTTGGGCCGTTTTGTAATGCCTTTAACCTGTAGCCACCCCACTATCGACCGCTAACTAGGTTGCTAAAGGTCAAATGGGAACAAGACACAATAGTGGTCTGGTTGTTGATTGCTACTCGGGTCGTTAATCATCGCCGTGAAATTGATGCACATTAGCAACCCCACTATCGACCACTAACGGAGTAGATAGTTAGTCTCTGGGCTCTGTTAACTTATGGTTGTGGCCTAGTGAATTCTTTTCTTCTTTATTTTTTGTCCAAATCTCTATTATCATCATTCTTAAACTCAATGAGCTCCAAATTCCTACAAAAATGTAACAAAAACATATCAAGCACGTAATAACATCCAAATAGTATGAAATGAAGTTAAAAAATATTATAAAAGCACAATCAGTAATTGAAACCTAACTAAATAAGTTCCAAATTCTACTTAAAAACCGTGTTTATCAACTCCCACAAACTTATAAAAGAAAAATATAGAAATAAACACAATTATGGATATGGGAACAATGATGATGATAGTTCAGAAGTATTTTTCAAAATATAAATACAACATCAGAACTTGATCAAAATAACTTTAATACCTTTAATTCTTGATTTCAAAATCAATGGTCTTTACCAAGTAAGTGTTTTGGTCATCACACAAGTGTTTGATTATGACGTGTATACGTTCTATATCAAGTCAATAAATGCACTCTAACATAAGCTTTCAAATTATTTATCTCTCTACTGCTCGATGTGTACAAAATGAGAACAATCAAATAGGGCTTTTATTATGATTGTAATGTAGGCTCTTTGGTTAAGTATGAAATACTGGATAATAGTGACTATAGTACAAACTAAAGAATAAAAATACCGGAACTACCCTCAATTAAACTTTTGAATTTTTGTATACTTCACCTCAACAAAAAACCTAAAACTTTTGTATAACAAGCCTTTAAGAAATAAGCTCACAACCAAATACAAAAACTACTAACTTATTGTTATTTACTTAAAAGTTTTATACTTGATTCTTTGTTTACTAACTAAAAGATAAATCAGAATGGCCTTTAAGCATTGACTTTTTTTATTATTAATTATTAATTTTTACTTTTATTCCCTACACCCAACATCACTCAACTCAATTTAACCAGAAATATAAAATCTCAAATTCCTCACAAAAGGTAAAACTTTTAATAAGTCTTCTCAAGAGCATATAATAAGCTCATTACTATCAAGAAATAGGAAATAAAAGATCAAATGAGGCTAATTACATACTATTTTATTTTAGTAGATTATATATGCACAAGTTCAGAATCGGGTGTTCAAAATTGCCTAAACTATTTTTAAGCCAATTCGTACATTTGCAACCTTGTACAAGCATGTGTTTTATAAACATAGATAATTTTCAAATCTCAACTCATCCTTAGCACATCATCAACTCAATCATAAAAGAGGTCCATACAAATGCAATTTCTTCAAAATAAGATCAAATATTATTAGAGACACATAATCATCCACACTTTTATTTCTAACTATGAAAAACAATTAAATATGCAAATAAAAGAAAATTAAGAAAAATAAAAATAATTGAAGCAACTATTGCAACCCTATATAAAAATGTAAAAATTAAAAATGTAATATACATGACCAAAGTAAGCCCCACTCCATCCCGCCAAACTCATTTTCACCTATGTACCAATAAATTTGAAAGTGGGCGAGTGGTTTACTTTAACGAAACTCACAAAGTTCTAGAAGAATCGGGTTCGGCGGCGTAGTCGTTCTGGCCAATGTGGAATGACAAGTAGAAGAATGCGCATGTTTTGGAATTTATATTTATTTCAGCGATTTTAGAGTATTTTGGATAATATGGGTGAGTGTGGGCTTACGAATGGACTTGTATAGATATTGAGCCAAAAATTCGAAAAAGGCAATGTGCACTGGGTTATCATCAGACTCTCTTCTTCCTGAGGAGGGTCAAGTTTGGTGTTATACACTTTTAACCTTTTACACCTTCTATCTTCCTCGCTGCGCCGAATATTATCCACTTATGCGTGCCTCGCCATATACTGATCTCCCTGCACCTCCCCTATCCCGTCCTGGGCAGGGAACTTCAACTTCATGTAGTAAATAGAGATCACGTCTTGAAATTGACTTAGCGATGGCCGTCCAAGCATGACATTGTACGAGGAGGGTGCGTCGACTACCAAAAAACGTACCGACTTGGTCTGCCTGAATGGGCCATCTCCTAGTGTCATCAGGAGACTTAACGCTCCTAATGGTTTTAGGGCTCCTCCCGCAAAGCCAACTAGTGAAGTGGTGACTTCCTCCAGATCCATTCTTAGGTTCATCTGTCGAAAACAGTAATAGAACATGATATCGACTGAACTGCCTGTATCTACAAATATTCATCTTATAGTGTAATTGGCAATGGTAGCCATTATAACTAGGGAATCCGTGTGAGGGGCCAGAATGCAATTCTCATCCTCTAACTCAAAACATATGTTTGGGCTTGGCGCCACCTGCCCGACCTCACTTGCCCTTCTCCCCTCTTCATCATGGGTGGGGGTTCTGACCGTGCATTGATTTGCTCATGGTAGCTCTGTCTCCGGTGACTGAGCCACCTTGGAGGGGGGTGGGGAGTTGGGAACTCAGCAAATTTCCTGCTCAAAGCCGCCATCAGCTTGCGTCGGTCCACCAGAGGGGGGTTGCGCTTTGGCCTGACAGATGATGATGGTCCCGCCGCTGTTTGTGAACCCGCCAGGTGTGGCAGAGCTTGGCCTGCCACCCAGCTCCGTCATGTCCTAACTCACTGTTGTGTGTAGACTAGTTTAATATTTAATTGTAAGCTTTCTGTAATCAATTTGATGAAGACTGCACTATAATTTGGTTGATAGATGAGATTTGGGGAAGAAGTAGATGGAATGGTAGATAGAGGGAGAGAATAAGAGAGAGAGAGAGAGAGAGAGAGAGAGGGAAGAATATCATGTAATTGCTTGCCCTTTCAGTACCATTTTCGTTTACATATAATGTCATGTGGCTGGACCACTTCATTTAAATTACTAAAATGCCCATTAATATCTAACAAACTGTGGGCTTAAACACATATGATTGTGGCCTCTGGACATATTAATTAATTTGCCCAATAACATGATCCTCAACTTCCTGGCCCAGACCGCGACCCGCACCCGTATTCCGGCCCGAACCCTCGCCCGTTTTGCCTTTTTTCTCCTTCTTGCTTGTAGCCCGTCTCAAATATAAGATTTTTATCCCTTTGTTCTAAATTAGGTTCCATATCCATCCATTTTCATCTTCTACCTCCTTCAATCCCAAATTCTCTCCCAAATCCATAACAATACCCCCTCCATCAACATATCCTTGACCCCAAGGATCTAATCTGGGAATTTCTTTTGCATAAACTTCAGATCCTCCCATGTGGCTTCCTGAGGCGTAGCATTAAACCACTGAACCAGCACTAGTCTACGTCGACACCATTTCGGTTGATGGTTCTTATATCCTGAGTAGCGGTTGGTTAAATTAAGAAGTCCCCCTCGGAGGTGGTTGCTGGCAGATTCGGATCGGCGGAGGTGCCGGACCCTATCTTCGGTTTAAGTAGCGAGACATGAAAAATTGGGTGGATACGTGACCCTTCCGGTAGATCCAATCGGTAAGCAACCTATCTTATCTTTTATGTAACTGTAAAAGGACTGTAGTACTTGGCTGCTAGTTTGAGATTTTTCCTGAGTGCAACCGAGTTTTGCCTGAAAGGTTGTAATTTCAAAAAGACCTTATCCCCAATTTCAAAACTTTGCTCTTGCCTGTGTTTATTTGCATACATCTGCATCCTTTGTTGTGCTTGTGACGGATTCTCCTTGATTATTTGTCGTGTTGTCTCCCTCTGCATTACTAGTTGCTTAGCATCCACATTTCCACTGCATGCACACTGTCCTATAGACCCTACAGGTGGAGTGTATCCATATAGTGCCTCAAAAGGTGTAGCCTTTAACCCTGTATGGTAGTTGGTGTTGTACCAGAATTCAGCCAGACTTAACCATTTTACCCACTTTTTAGGATTGTGATGTACCATACACCTAAGGTAGTTTTCTAGGTATTGATTTACCCTTTCCGTTTGCCCATCTGATTGGGGGTGATATGCAGTTAACATGTTCAATTGTACCCCCCATTAGTTTAAATAACTCCTTCCAAAAAGTACTGGTAAAGACCTTGTCCCCGTCTGAAGCTATGTGTGTTGGTAACCCATGTGGTTTTTAGGTAGTGCCAAGGAATAGGTTTGCCACTATGAGAGCAGTAAATGGATGAGATAAAGCAGAAAAATGTGCATACTTAGTAAGCCTGTCCACCACTACTAAGATAACATCCTTCCCTTGTGATTTTGGCAAGCCTTCAATTAATTCCATGGATATATGGCTCCATTCCTGTTCAAGGATATGGAGTGGCTGTAGTAATCCAGGGTACCCACCATGGTCTGATTTACTCCTTTGGCAAACTTCACACTCCTTTACCCATTCTGCCACATCACCCTTCATCTTTGGCTAATAGAATACCCTTTTAGCCCTCATGTAAGTGCCTAGTATCCCTGAATGACCCCCATAGGCTGAGTTATGCATAGCAGTCAGAATTAACCTTCTAAGGTTGTGTTCATTTTCCACACATAACCTGCCCTTGTATCTAATCAAATCCCCCAGCATGGTAAAATAAGGAAATACTGTAGGATCTAGGATCTTGGCCTCTTTTATTTTCTGGAAAAATTCATCATCAGTGTAGCTCTGGATAACTTCCTTCGTCCATTCTGGAACAAGTGTAGTAATAGTGGTGCAAACTTCCTCATCTGGTCCTCTCCTAGACAATGCATCAGCTACCTTGTTCTCCACCCCATTTTTATATTGTATCTCAGGTCATCCATTTTTGTTGGGTTGGTGTCATCACCTTCTGATCCAACAGGTATTTTAGTGCCTATTGGTCAGTCTTAATAACAAACTTGCCTCCATGCAAATAATGCCTCCACTTGTCCACAGCCATGAGAACTGCAAGGAATTCTCTCTCATAGACAGAGAGTGCTTGATTCTTTGGGCATAGAACCTTGCTTAAGAAAGCCAGTGGTCTACCCTCTTGCATTAACACTGCCCCAATCCCTTTTCCACTTGCATTAGTCTCCAAAATGAATTTCTTTGAAAAACCAGGCAAAGCTAAAACAGGTGTTGTAGTCATGGCTTGTTTTAACCTTTCAAAAGTTGATTGTGCCTCTTGGTTCCATTTAGATTAGTCTTTATTTAGGAGTTCTTTCAGTGGTCTACTCATAACCCCATATCCTTTGACAAATTTTCTATAGTTCCCAGTTAACCCTAAGAAACCTCTGAGTTATCTCAGTGTTTTGGGAATGGGTCAATGAACCATGCTGGTTATTTTCTGTGGATCAGTGGACACCCCTTCTTATGAAATGATATGCCCTAGGTACTCCACCTATGTTTTCCCAAAACTGCACTTGCTAGCCTTAGCATATAGCTTGTTCTGGTACCTCCTCCAATTGTTCCAAATGTTCTTCCTAACTCTTACTGTATACCAAAATGTCATCAAAGAATACCAAAACACTTATTCTTAGCTGTTCCCTGAAGATCTTGTTCATGAGTGATCAAAAGGTAGCTGGGGCATTACATAGCCCAAATGGCACGGCCAGGAATTCATAGTGACCATTGTGTGTACTAAAAGCAGTTAGGAATCTGTGTTCAGGTTTCATTAGGATCTGGAAATAGCCACTCCTTAAATATATCTTTGAAAAGTACTTTGCCCCATATAACTCATCCAACAGTTCATCAATTATTGGTATACGGTAATCATGTTTGACTGTGAGCCCATTCAAATACCTATAGTCAACACACAACCTCCAGGTGGAATCTTTTTTCTTCACTAAGATCACTGGTGATGCAAAAGGGCTTCTGCTTCCCTGAATAATCCCTGCCTCTAACATTTATTTGATCAATTTCTCAATAGCTTCCTTGTGATCATGAGTAGTCCTGTAGGGGTACTGGTGCTTTGGGTGCTTCCTGGCTTTAAAACAATCTGGTGCTCAATTCCCCTTCCTGGTGGTAGCCCTTTGGGTTCCTCAAAAACATCACTGCACTTGTTTAGCAGTATGTTTATGTCTTTATTAGTCTCCCAGTGTTTTGCCTTTTCTATAGTTACCCAATACACCTCATCAACTTGAGTGCACTGTTCCTCATGTATCAATTTATATAAAGAATGGCCAAAAATGAACCTGTAGTCTGTTGTAGATGTAATAGCATGAATCCTTACCCTCTTACCCTTGAGAGTCACTGTAAAAGACATCCTTGCATAGTCCAACTCAATAGGAGTACAAGACTTGAGCCAATCCCCTCTTAGAATGGGTCACACCCTTCATTCTATAGTAAACTGGCACATCTGGTGTTCCCCTTCAACTTCCTTGTGATAGCATCTAAGGTAATTAATTGATTTCTTCCCAAATCTATTGCTTGCTGTAGTGCAGTAGGTTCAAACATTGTAATGAGAGCCTGCACATTTTCAGATAAACCACTGATAAAAAACTAGCTATAAAATACTTATCTAAATAACCTTGATTAATCATCAACATACATGACCCGAGCTCCTCAAAATTTTCCACATAGTCCATGTAAGAGCCTGTGTATTTGAGTTTATTAAATTCTGCAATGATTTTAGTTTCCTTGAGCTGCTCAAATTTGGCAGAAATGATGTCTAAAAATTGAGCCCAAGATAATTTAGCTTGATTAACTCCAAAGTTTTGGTACCATTGGGCTGCTTTCCCTTCAAAGTGCATGGCAGTCAGTGTAACCTTCTGTGCATCATTCATGAAGGGTACCAACATAAAATACCCATTACATTTTAGCATCCAATATCTGGGTTGTGTTCCATTAAAATGGGAGAAATTAATTTTGGGCAGAGGGTTTGTGGTGTGATTACTTGTATATTCAATTTGTGGCTTCATCCTGGTTGTTGAGTTTGATCTGTTCCCAGTTTCTATCACACGAGTAGAAAAGGGTTTGCCCAAAATGGACTCTCTATCACCTTGAGTTTTTCCCCTGTTTGGGTTCAAGATCTACATATGGAGGGTGGTTAGGGTTGTAGTAAGGTGCTCTAGCTTACTACTAAGATTATGTGTTTGTTCATGTATGTCTGATCTGATGTTTGAAATCTGGGCTTGTGTCTCTGATTTGATATCCGTAATATGTTCTTGTAGTTTCAGCTCTGAGGCTTCTCGTTTCTAAGACTCGGTTTGCAGCACTTAATCAAGGCATTTTTGAGCTTCTTGGAGATCCTTGAAACGAGTAATTTCCTTCATACCGAGGAACGTCGGCTCTAATACCAATTGTTGTGGGTAGATTAGTTTAATATTTAATTGTAAGCTTTTTGTAATTAATTTGATGAAATCTGCATTGTAATTTAGTTGATAGATTAGATTTGGGGAAGAAGTAGATGGAATGGTAGATAGAGGGAGAGAATTAGAGAGAGAGATATGAAAATATCATGTAATTGCTTACCCTTTCAGTACCATTTCCGTTTACATATAAGGTCATGTGGCTGGACCACTTCATTTAAATTACTAAATGCCCATTACTATCTAACAAACTGTGGGCTTAAACAACATATGATTCTGGCCTCTGGACATATTAATTAATTGGCCCAATAACATGATCCTCAGCTTCTTGGCCCAGACTGCGACCCGGACCCGTATTTCGGCCCGAACCCTCGCCCGTTTTGACTTTTTTCTCCTTCTTGCTCGTAGCCCGTCTCAAAGATAAGATTTTTGTCCCTTTGTTCTAAATTTGGGTTCCATCTCCACTCATTTTTATCTTCTACTTCTTTCAATCCAAGACTCACTAACAATTTCATAACACTCATGTCTTAGCTTTATGGTTTCCCACAGACGACACCAATTTTTTCTACCTAAAAAATAATGCTCCCTAGAGAAAGCAGTCTTATTCCCTAAAAGGTCTTCTAATCTGCTCAACAGTAACCATGTTAGAAAGGAGCACCGGAGGATTTTCGGTGGAAACCTCTCCGATGTTTAAGTCAGTTAAGCCAGAAATTCTTAAAACTCAGGAAAACAATTAGCAAAAGACTTCAGATTACATACCTTTTAACCTTGAAGTTCTGAGTATTTATAGTTTCTCTTTGTGGGGCCCTTTCGAGATCCTGGAAACAGAATTCCACGAATCTCGGGCCATTATTTCCAATAGTCCAGATTACCCCCCTTCCTCCCAAGAAAGGCCAGACCAGGAAAGTACTGATCCTTCCCTCCACTCTAGGAGGGGTCAGATCAGGACGATATTCAGGGTGCGTCAGATCGGGTAGACCCGAGTTCCGCAGCCTTTAGTAACGCTTAACTCAGGTCAGGGAAGTATTCGTCCAGGTCTATCCAACCAGGTCTGGTGCCTATATCAGAATTATTCCAGGGTACATCATCTACAAAGAACAATTATTAGCATGATTCAACCAGAAGTGAAACAATTATATAAAAACCTTGACAATATAGTTTGAATCGAGCTCAAATTCGTTATGGATACCGATGAGCCATAAAGCCTGCCGCATTGGTCTAAATCATTGGCTCTCACCTCTGCACTCCAATATCATCCCTCTGCCTTCATATAAAACCTCAATACCTAAAATAAAAAAGGAAAATAAAAAGAAAATAAATTTAAGAAAGGAGAATCTATTCGATTTGAATTATGACTTTCCGCGAATTAGGATGAAGGTCTGCCTATTTGGTACCGTATGTAACTGGAAATTTACCATTCATGAAAGATAAAATTGATGATGAGGTTACGCCTATGGTTGTTGATTGCTATTTCAAGGTGAAATTCCTAAATTCCGGCTGCGAATTTGCCTTAGGGTTGCCGCCTAACGCCTCTCTAACGCTTATTTACGACGGAGTCAGATGGGGATGATTAGGGCTGCAAATGAGTCTAGCGGCTCACGAGAAGCTCGAGTCAAAGCTTGACTTGAGCTCGAGCAGCTCGAGCTCACAAACGAGTCGAGCTCGAGCACGTCACTATTAAGCTTGCGAGCTCGACGAGCTACTCGATTATGTGTGAAATTACTAAAATACCCCTATTTAATAGTATTAATTAAAAAATACCGTAATTTTTTAGACTAAAAGCTCGAGCATACCATTTATTTGTCGAGCTCGAGCTCGAGCAGCAATCTTTCGAGCTTGTCGAGCTCGAGCTCAAGCATGGATAAAAAAACAGTCAATGCGGCTCGATATCGTGAATGCTCGACTCGACTCGATTCGTTTGCAGCCCTAGGGATGATGATGTTGCAGCGAGGGTGAGAGAGAGAGAGGATGAGATTGTGCAATAAGGGGAGAGAGAAAGGGAGTTTGGGTAATTTTTTGCGTAGAACTTGATATTTATATTACACTAGAATTGACCCGCACTTCGTTGTGGGGCAAATTTATATTCAGTAATTTTTTAATTAATTTATAAAATTTTAGATAAAATTGAAAAATATAAAAGAATTATATATTTTTATTAATAATTATTTCTGCTAATCATGCTATATCATTGATTCACTCTTAAAATTTTAGATGTTGGGTTTTAGTTATTTGTATATATAAAAATAAAATTGTATTGTAACATTGAATCAATTAATACATAAAAAAAAAAAAATTATGTTAGATAAACCTAATAGGGTACATTTCGTTAGGAAACTCCAAAAGGTTTAAGTGTTTTCTTTTAATTTTAGGATTCTTTTTTAGTTTTTAATTTAGTTTCTCTAATTTTGGATTTTATTTTGTTTTGTTTTGTTTTGTATTATTTGTAAGGGTTTTTTTTTAAGCAATTTTTTGTAGGTCTCCTAGATTTTTAAAAATATATATATATATATATATATATTTTAAGGAGTCTGACTAATACGGTTAACGGTTAGGGTGTCAAATTGCCTCAATATACAAATATAAAATACACTTTGGATATTACGCAAATGTACTTAGTAGCGCAACCTTATATTATTTAATATATGTATATATTGATGTATGTTTATTTTATATGTAATATATCTGAAATCTTAATTTAATGTATTCATATGGTTAGTAACCTGATCCGTGATATAACAATTGTATGTTCTATCTAGTGAGAAAAAGTAATGTTATCCTTCTTGACTCTCTACACTTTCCTATATTATATAGGTAGATTAAATACATTAAAATATGTATCTTTAAATAATTATTATTTATACACTATAATTTTCCTTTACGTAATATACATTTATTAATAATAGTCATTCATATTATAAATATTTCGAAATTATAAGATTAGGTATTCTGAAATAATAATTATTTATACAATATAATATTAATTTACCTTAAGATTTTAGTCTTATTCATTTACTTGAGATTTATATTTTAAATTAGAGAAAAATTTTAATCCCAAATATATTAAAAAGAACCAAACATTAAAACACCATATGAATAAATTTAAAAAATAAAAATTAAATAATAAGTTTTATGGCTACCAAGGAAGGATAAATATCTCAAATAAGAATTTAAAATATGAAAGAGAAAAATAAAAAAGAAAGAAAAATAAAATTTCATTCTTAGAACAAAGAATCCGTAATGACGGAATTTAATGGTTTGTGGAGAGAAATATAAAGTAAATTACAAAGAAAGAATTTAAAAATAATATTCTTTAAATAAATATAATTATTATTTTTTAATATGCTAAGAATAAAAACATTATAATTTAAAATATAGTTTTATGAAGAAAAAAATTAAAGTAATGAATTAGATTTTCTAAAATTCAATTTTTTTGCTAAACAATAATCAATCACAACTTTTACCATAAATTAGTACAACATATAAAAATAGTTATAATTTAAAAAATAAAATTATACCAATTAATTTGATATTTAAAATAACTTTTTTTTATATAAGATTTATTAAAAACAAAACCTAAAAAGAAAAAAAAAGAAAAAAAATCAAAAGAAAATAAAGAAGAAGAAATAGAAAAGAAAAAAGGGAAAAAAAAAAGTCACCCAACAAAATGGTGCCAAATGGCCTGCCCAAAAACTGACAGACCATCTATAATAATAAACTAGTGTAGACACCCGCGTATTACGCGGGCATAACGAAATAAATATATAATAAAACAAAATTTGAAAATTTGAAAATTGAATTGTTTATGCAATGAATAAATGTTGTATTGAGGCTTTGAAAATTTCCCTTGTAAACAATATTTGATGTCTTATTACCATCGTTGTCACAGCATAAGATTTTTTGCGACATAGAACTGGCCATGACTAAAAGCAGGTCTTGGTTAGTACAAAGCAACATTGAATAGAGTTGCATTGACTCTTGTTTATTGTCATTGCAAAAAAGACAATAAATGGAAATTGTCTCATTTTCAATAGTAAAGCATGTTTTAAATTAAACTCCAAATTTCGTTATATCTATTTGTATATATATAATAAAAAATTATAGTAAATATATTATTAAGATTTGAAATATTTTTTTTATCAATATGTCAATAAAACTAATTGATATTAATATTAACTAAAGTAAATAGAGTATACAAACCATTAATCATGCAAAATGAAAACAATATAGATTAATATACACCAGCATAAACAGAGAACAAAACATTAATGTATTACTCATTTTGATACTCAAAGATTGAAAACATGCATTAATATACAATAGCATAAATAAGTCTATTTATGCACGTAGGACAACAAAGTTAAAATATAATATCGGTATGATTGCTCCTGTATTGTGTATTTGTCATATAACTTCTTGAATTGATTACATCTTAAGATCCAGTTTCCATGTACATATACAACACGAAAAGGATTATTAAAATATGTATTTAGGTTGTATTATATGTAAAATGAGTTCATATCTCCATATATAAACTATTCTGCTGGAAATGAATAGCTTCCTATTGATAGACTTACAATTACTCTGACCCGATAATGGCGCCAGAGGTGTGAATCGATGAGGGGTCGTACCTATTCGGATGGTAGATTTACAAATTTAAGTTTTACGATTATTGAACTTTTTCTTAATAAGAATTACTAATAAACATCACATGTTATTCAATTTGAGAAACCGATATTAATTTTGTCCACACATTTCCAAAAAATTAAAATTAAATTACATCTTAAAGAGGAGGGTCCAGTCAATGATAAAGACAATGGAGAAAGAAAATGATGATTCGAATATATATTTTCCTTGTCTATAGTAAAGCATGTTTTAATTAAATGAAATGGATTTTATTATATATGTGTGTGTGTGTGTGTGTATTGTGAAGACATAATAGTACCAAAAATGTACCGGATCTATTTACTTTGGAGGTTAAAATTTTTTGGATGTCCAATAATTGATTTGGTTACGTCATTTGATTGATTTGTAACTATGTAATAATAATATACAATATATAAGGAAAAACGAATTAGCTTTGGTGTGGAAAGTTTGAAATATCTTTTATAAAAATCGGATTAAAACAAATGGATTATATGGTGTGGAATCTTTAGAATATTTTAGTTGTATAACTAAAAGTTGACATTATAAAGCAAGTGATATCTTGATAGGTTGTCTTGATTGATTAATGGAATGATATCTTGATTGATAACTCAATATTTCTAATATTCCGAAGAAAAGTTATTTTTTTCGGCCATTTCTAATTATGGGTTATTTTCCCAAATATGTTATGCTTGACTTTAACATGACGATGAATCAAAATGAATAATAGATGTAATTGTTTATTACAAAAATATTTATTAAATATTTTCAAGCAAATTTATGAATTGATATAGAAGGAATATTAATTAAATATCTTGATTGACATAACTATAAGATTTATAACGATTTTGAACAAACAAAGAAAGATAATAACATCTAATTCACGTAAGGAAGAAATTATGTAATTGATATTACTTGATATATAACAATACTTATTATTGTTAATCATGAATATTTGACATCTGATTTACATATTTATTAATGCATATTTTACTAAAAATATATTGATTTTGTAAGTATATATATATATATATATATATATATATATATATATATATATATATATATATATATATATATATATATATATATATATATATATATATGTTGTGATCTTCATTGTAATCTTATTGTCAACAAAACTGGTATCATCCACAAATATTTAAAGAATATAATGTACATATTCATATTTGTATATATAGATTATATACATTTCGTATTTTTCGAATCCACCAGCTCTGCTGTTGTAATATCTTTTATAAAAAACCAAATGATGATTATCTTAATTGATTATTGATTGATAAATCAATATTCCTTCTATTCCGAAGAAGAGATATTTTTTTTTCCGGCCATTTCTAATTATGGATAATTTTAACAAATATTTTATGCTTGACTTTTAAACATGATGATTAATTATGACAACTAATAGATGTAATTGTTTATTACAAAAATCTTTATTAAATATTTTAAAGCAAATTTATGAATTAATATAGTAGGAATATTAAAATATCTTGATTGACATAATTATAAGATTTATAACGATTATAATTCATATCAATTATAAGATTTTAACAAAGATTTATAAGATAATAACATCTAATACACATAAGGAAAAAACTACGTAATTGATATGAATTGATAATCATGAGTATTTGACATATAAATGTATATTTTACTATACATATATATATTTTGTAAAGATATATCCGTTTGTTGTGATCTGCATTATTTGTTAAGGATATATGTTCTTATGTTTTTTTTTCTTTTTTAATAATTAACATTATATTTTCAACCTATATTTGGTAGATATGTTGTGATTAAAATAAACATATTTCATTGGGTTCTAAAATTATAAATATATTAAATAAAAATAAATCAATACGACAATATATTCTGAAAATATATTAATTATATTATTATGAAAAAAAACTATTGAATATAAAAGAACATAAACACACGGATTGTGAAAAACACAATTAAGAGAAAACTTATTAATGCTAGTTCTTGATAAGTTCATAATATCCTATTTAAAAGGCTTATTGATTGACTTAAAAATCGCAAATGTATATCCTTTAGTAATCTCTTACATATTTATCTTGGTGAAATATGTTTTTCCGTCGTATTGGTATATTTGTTTTTCCTTATCTAGAAATATTTCACAGAATCTTGGTGAATTATAGACATATTTCGTGAAATATGTTTTTCCTTATAATTATATTTTTACTAACTTTGTGTTTGGTATATTCTGCATGGTTTGTCTTTCTCTTTCATTATTAATTTTGTTTAATTTTTTTTTATGTGATAATTATATTAATACTTAATATCAAATTGATAATATAACCAATTGTGTTTAATGTATTGAAATTAATACATGTTTAATATATTTTAGAAGGTTGGATTTATTGCAAATTTATTTTTTCAAGTAAAATGAATAATTAATAAATAAATACGTAATGAATTAAAATTAGATTTAAAAAATAGGTACTGAATAAAATGAGATCTACATAAAAATTAGATGTAAGAAAACACATGAGTTTTTATCTATACAGTAGAGTTAATGTTGTCAGCAAAGAAAACATATAAAATTAGATAATAAAAAACACACCTGCAAAGAAAACAGAAAAAAAATAGATAATGAAAACACAGCAAAACTTAAGAATAAACGCCTGCAAAAAAAATTAATCTATAAGATCAATAAAAATATTAAGATCCAAAAATATTTTTCTAAATTTGTTATGAATAAACGCCTGCTAAGAAAATGTTTGACTGCGTTTTATATGTACAGTAAAGTTAATGTCATTCAAAGAAAACAAATAAAATTTGATAATGAAAAAACCCGTCTGCAAAGAAAACATAAAAAATTAGATAATGAAAACATAGCAAAAAAAGTCCACTTATTTATACCCAGTTAAAAAATCCCACTTTGCTAATAAAATATACGAACCATTAGAACCTGTCAACTAATAAACCGAAACTATTGTTAGATGCCACATGTCATCTGCAGCTATGGCTGACTGACACCTAGGTTAGGGCGTCAATTAGGGGTGAGAGGAACCGGGTACCCGGCCATTTTCCTTGGAACCGGAACCGGAACCGGTTGGAACCGGGTCCCAAAAAAAAGAACCGGTCCCGGAACCGGTCTAGCCGGGTCCAAAGTTTTTGGAACCGGTCCCGGACCCGTTGGGTACCGGTTCCGAACCGGGTACCCGGTCTTTATTTGAGTTTTTTCTTTTTTTAAGTTTATAATAATAAATTTGCTAAATTTCGTATACTACATGCCATTAACACCCTACTATATTGTGGTATTGTCCAAAATAAAGTGCACAATACATTAGTATTTGCTTCCTCCTATTTACCAAAAATAAGTGTACAATATAGAAAAAAATTTAGTTTCCTACTACATCAATTATATAATATTACAGTACCAAATTTTATGAAAATAAATCTACAAATACATAATATAATAACAAGTTCACAACATTCATTAATATAAAGTTTTCAAACTTATTCATAATAAGAGATCACAAATCAACAAAATACATAGAAAATCCTCAAAATACACTTAAATATATTAAATATTAAAGATTTGGTACCGGGTACCCAATCCCGGAACCGGTCCCACCGGGTACCCAGTGGGTACCGGGTCTCGAAAGTATGGACCCAGAACCGGAACCGGTTACAACCGGTTCCAAGAATCTGGAACCAGAACCGGTACCAACGGGTCCGGTTCCGGGACTGGACCCGCCGGGTCCTAAGCAGTTCCGGGTCCGGGACCGGGTACCCTATATTTTTGCTCACCCCTAGCGTCAATAACATTAACAAATAGGTGGATATAGATATAGGGTCACCAAATAGGTAGGATCATGAGCTCCTTCACATAAAAGAGAATTCGTGTGACCATCACAGAGGAAACCTATTCCTCATCTTTGGATATTTTTCTTCTCTTTTCTAAATAACACTCTTCATTTATATTAAATTAAACTAATAAAATTCTCTCTATCTCTTAAAATATTATTTCACTGGTTGCAAAATACTTACTAAAAAAAAGAATAAAAAAAATTACATAAATTTATTTAAAACACTTTTAATAAAATACTTTTAATAAACTTTACTATTCAAAAGAACTCATCCATTAAATAAAACTTATTTGAATATTTATAAGCTATAACCCATAGATTATGACCCTGATTGGTTGAGCTGATAGCTGGTGGCTGATAGCTGATAGCTGATGGCTGCTAGTTGAAAACAAATAACTGCTTGGCGAAGTAGCTGATGATTGAATATTAATTTACCAATATACACATGATATAAAAATATAAAATAAAATACACACGTATATATAAAAAAACATAAAAATTTAAGAAAAAATAATAAGAACTTTAAACTAAAGATCAAATAATAATAATTAATAATAAGAATTATTCCAAAGATCACGTTCAAATAAAAACATTGTTTTTCTAATGAATTTGGTATTGTTTTTCTAATGAATTTGGTATTTTTATTAGAGAATAGGGTTATTAATAGTTTGAGATTTTAGGCTCGAAATAAATAAATATTTCGCGCCCTAATTAGAATAGGAGAATAGGATAGCAGGAGAAGAATAATTTGTGAAAGATTTTAGATGATAAATATGAAATTTTTATATTTTTATAAAGAGCTGATAGAAAAAAGCTTTTTCCCAGCTGCTTATTAGGTCCAATAAGTCATCAGTAGCTGATTTAAAAGAATTTATTGAATAAAAATAAGCTATCAGCTACTCCAATAAACTTAAACAAACAGGTTGATATGCTCACAAAAAGCTTGTCTTAATAAAAGCAAAATAATTTATATTAAATTACAAAACAAATCACTTCAACAATTCAACACACTGCTGCATCCCAAAAAGGTCAAAATCGGAGTCCCTCCTCCGCCATGGCCCCTACTAACAGAAAGAGTTAAAAAATATAAATAGAATTTTAACACCCAACCCAATATCATCCATTCTATTTCTTTCCAAACTCAACCAAACCGGACCCGCAAAAATTGTTGAAAAAGTTTAGCTGTTCCCTGTGAAACGAAAAGGATTACAGTATATCTCATTAGTCAGGACTCAGCACAGCAGAAAGGCAACTGAAATTAGAGAAAAATAACAAATAAAAAATAAAAATGGAAAACCAAAACAAACCACCACGACCCACCGCGCCGGACTCAGTTTCCCCTCCTCCACGAAGAGTCGCAGTTCCCGACAGTGAAGAACACATCTCGCTCTCGCCGCCGTTTGGTTCGTCGGGAAACTCGCCGGCGGACTCTTATTCATCTCCGCTTCACTCCAAACACAACAGCGGAGAACATATTTCACTTACTCTCTCGCCGATTGGGTCACCGGGAAACTCACCCGTCCGTTCCTCACTAGCCTCCGATCACATCGATATCAATCACAGCCCGGAACAGGATAAACTTCATTCGCCGGAAAATAAGCCTCCGCCGGCGGCGGTGGTGCGTAGGGATGTGTTTAAGGAGCCTATGGAGAACAGGGTTGTGTTGGAGGAGCCTATGAGTATGGCGGTGGTGGAAAGGGCTGTTTTGGAGGAGCCAAAGGCCGTTTCAGGCCCTGCGGTGGTGGAGGGTGGCGGCGGTGGGCGGCGGAGGTATAGACCGTCGCTGTCGATATTGAGGGGAGCTAAAAGGGAAAAGATGGTGAAGAAATCTGCGTTAGGGTTCAGGGTATTTGGGTTCTTGTTTTGTTTGGTCTCGTTTTCAGTTATGTCAGCTGATAGAAATCAAGGCTGGGCTGTTGATTCATTTGACCGTTACAGAGAATTTCGGTAAAAACCTAATGATTTATCTAGAATTATGTTATCTGAATTGAAATGGATCACAAAATTAATTTTGATTTGGTACAAATTTTAGAAATCTCAGTTCATGACTATCTTCATTAATTTTGTGGTTGAATATTGTGTTTTAACCTTTTTAATTTGAAGTAGGGCTTTTTTTTTTGGCAGGTACTGTATGTCTGTGAATGTCATAGGATTTATTTACTCGGCAGCTCAGTCTTTTGATCTGTCGTATAATTTAGTCACCGGAAAGTATATTGTGCATCACCAACAACGTCTTCGTTATTACTTCGATTTTGCAGTCGATCAGGCAAGTATTTAGGGCTATGTTGTGTATACGTCTTAGTATTCCTACTCAAGTGATGAGATATAACGTTTCATCTCGTTGCCTTTAATATCGTTTCTGGTTTAAATGTTGATATTCGTATCTGCTGAGGTTAGAATGGATATTAATAAGTTGTTCTCTAATTGAATTCATCTTTTGGCCTTTAGAAAGGTATTCCTTTTGTGTAGTGGGCCTTGTTTTGATAAGCTATGGAATGGAATAATCAAGGGACCATCTGTTTTTAGATTTAATTTTTGCAAGCATTCTGTTCTATAGCTTACATTCTGAAGAATGACACAGATATTAATGCCTGGACTAGTGCTTTAAATAAAAGTGCTTCTGTTTTTTTGTGAGTTTCCAAGGTTAAAAAAGGCGAAATGGAATAGGTGAAAGGTAGAGAATCCGATTCGCGACCCGTGTTTTGTATTTAATGCTCATTGCAAGTCGTTTTTAACTTTTCCGATACAATTATTCGTTTCTTTCAGCTGCTTCTTTTCTTCCCCCCTTGGCCGGACATTAAGCCTAATAATATGCACTTTAGTTCTTGATATACATTGACAACAAAATACACGAGAAGCAAAAAAGCACCCGAGCCAAGAGTCCAGATTAATTCTACCTCTGAACCTAGATTACTAATTTACTACGTAGAATATTAGACAATTTAATTCAGCAATTATGTGTTAGAAGATGTAAGATCAATGGCGGATCAAGGTGGGGTGGGCCCGGATTTATTTAAAAATGAAAACGAAATCACTATTTTTTTTCAACATTGTTTGGACGGAGATAGGCTTTTTTTTTTTTAAATTAAAAAAGATCATATAAATCCACTATTTTTTATAATTTTTTTAAAACACTGTCAGGACGGAAATGGTGTGGGCCGAGCCCGGATCCCCCCCCCCCCCCCCCCACCCCACCCCGACCCCCCCTAGCTCCTCCATTGTGTAAGATTAGTTTTTTCATACATGTTGTAAGTATTGATAGGTCAAACTACTACTTAGGCTTTAATCTATACTGCTTTGAGATATATACCAGAATCTTTAACATCACACATTACCTGAATCCTATTGTTGTTTTGCTTTTGCCTATTGCTCGAATGCGATTCAAATTCAATGCAAATCATATGAAGAATACTTGACTATTTCGTGTGTGTTTTCATTTATGGTGGCAGATAATTGCTTATCTTCTAATATCGGCCTCTTCATCGGCTGCCATTCGTGTTGAGGACTGGCAATCCAATTGGGGAAAGGACAAGTTTCCAGATATGGCAACGGCTTCGATATCGATGTCTTTTCTCGCTTTTATTGCCTTAGCCATTAGTTCTCTCATATCTGGCTATGCTCTTTGCACATCCAAATCGGTGTAGTGTCGATTACTATTTGCCCTCTTTAGCTCCAGAATTGCAATAAATTTGTCCTATTTGTATGTAGATATCCAATCCGGATGTGTTGTAATTTTGTCCGGATAAATGCCAGAAAATGATAGGAGTTAGGTGTTATAGATTTGTTGTACTATGAAGATGTGCTTCAAATATTGATGATACAGCCACCAATTAGATATGAATGGAAAAGAAAAACAAAAATAATAAGAATGTAAATTTGTAAAATATAATGGTCTGGTGGAGCATGGTGTGTTTTTCTAGTTAAAAGTCTTTAACTTTTAATCCTCGATTATGCATGCCCACTTGATTGAATTTGTTGCATAATATGGTTAGTGCGGTTTATCTCGCTTATTTAATTTGTATGTTATTTTCTTTCATTCGAAGGTTTATTAGGTTAGGTGTACATGTTTCTTCTTTTTCCCATCCTTATTATAATTTAAATTCTGAATTTCAATCTCATTTTGTCAGGGGATTAAATTTTTAATATTATCAACAATTTCTTACATATATATATATATATATATATATATATATATTTTATATTATTATATTTACAAATTTATATATTTAATTTAATCATTATTACATTTAAATAATTAAATAATACTATAATACAATATGATAATACAAAATTATCCACTTTTTATACACGATGATTTGACATTTACACTAAAAGTAAATGATTTTTCTAAATTATATTACAAACATAATTTCTTACCATTTATAATTCATAATCCTCCATTTTGTTAATGCTGTTAATTATAAAGTATGAGTTGTCGGCGTTACATTATTTTAAGAATTATGTGGACCAATCATAAACTCTTAAAAATGACGTGTCGTCTTGTGGTTGAAAGGGGGTCTATTTTGGGATGAAGTCAAAATTTTGACCCCCTATAAATAAGAACTTTTTTTTTTTTTTTTGTTAAGGCTGCAGCCCACCTTTTTTCACGGAAGTCTTTTCTCACGTTCACTCCCTTTGTTCTTCTTTTTTCTTCTCCAAAGAGAACACGCTCCGTTTTTTCTTCTTATTTATTAAAAGTTCATCTTTTTCCTTCTTATTTTATCTCCAGTGTGATTTTTTTTCGTTGTTTATTTAGAATTTGTCTTCAAAATTTAACCTAATTTTTTTTTAATCTAAAACCTAATTAATCATCCGAGCCCGACGCGCTACTGGGGTCCATGTCGAAAATCGCTGCTTTGATAGTCTCCATAGCCAGCGATCCTATCCAAGTCGAAAAACTTCAAAGGCCGCTTTTGGCGTTCCTTCGTAGATCTCTGGATTTCACCCCTACACCCTCTGGAAGTGGAAAGAGGGTAAGCTGCAGCAGCAAATGCTATTTGTACAGTCGTCGATCAAGGTATGCAACTAGCCAGATCTCGCATATCTCAAATTGTGGCGCTTATAATTTTTTCCTTCTCTTAGCAGATTACAAAAAATAATTGGTAAGTGTTTTTCGATTTCTTTTATTTTGTATTCTTTTTTCCCAATTCGATTTCATTAATGGATAAAACCTAAATATTTAAATATTTATATTCTCCATGCCTGATCCTTTTCCAATTTCTAAAACCTAAATCGTTTTCTTGAATGAAGTGAGAATAGGAAATGGAGAAAAGCAAATTCAGTGTGTTCATTTCTGATTTTCCATTTAAATATTTATATTTTTTATTGTTGTTGATTTGAATCTGGGTTAGTTCTGTGTATTCGAGAAGAATGAACGGTGGTGGTGACGGTGGAGAGGTGGCATCAGCTGCGGCGGGTCCACCTGCGCCGCTGGAGTGGAAATTCTCTCAGGTCTTTGGCGAGAGGACGGCCGACGAAGAAGTACAAGAAGGTAATATAAATGAAATAATGATTGGTAAAAGTAATTTATTATTTGGGTTTAGATCTGTTGGCTAGGTTTTAGTTTATGTTGAATTTGATCCGTTTCTAGATTATTATTGGCTTTATTTAGAAGGAACTAATTGAAATTGATTGGGTATTTCAGTATGTGACCTGCATGTCAGTGTTTTAATTAGCAATTTACGGGATTGTAGTTTGTAGTGGAGTGGATTGCGTTCAATGTTAGTTTTTTGACTTTTTCCCAAAAGAATGTTTTATGTTGTTGTGTTTATGAATCTTTGTGATTGTGTTTTGAACTTATTCTTCTGAATATGTTTTTATTTTCCTCATTATTCACGAGTCTGGAGTTATGAAGGTGTGAGTTTATGGCTTGAACTACAAGCATCACTTTTTATGTTGTGGTGAGGATAAACAGATGGCCGCAAATGACTGTCCAGAGAATGCCAGACTGGAGCTGGGTTTTATCGAACCATCTCTATTGCTACTCGAGCATCCCTGATGCTGATAAAGTAGATGGCACAGGTCCTTTCGTTCCGGTGTTCTGATGACCTCTGACGAGACTAGCTTTGTGTTCAAGTGTATGAGGCTAGTTTCACAATTTTGTGGTTAGATTCGTGTACTTAATGCATGATCGTCTTTAAATTGCGGGTTTTGATGGCGCATATGATTTCATATTTCGCTCAATTGACACTCTGTTTGTTTTGTTATAGGCATTGAATAAGGGAATATATAGAGTAGACAGATAGCCAGGAGGATTATTTTGTAGCAGAAACTGTCTGTAAGTTTGAAAGTTAGTTGAGTTTTTTTTGCAATTAGTTAAAACCTCATGGGTACTTTTTATAAATAACCTTAGTTTATTTAGATTCTCTTTACTTGATAACTTCTTTTCTAAATTTCTATTCTTTTTTTGTATGATTATTTTCGCACAACATACAAGTTTATGGAGCTCCCCCCGCACGTACTAATTTCTATGCATGGTAGAATAAATATGTGGCATTGAAGAAAAAACTCTATAATTATAGCTTAATTCCTTTAATTGACGGGTTGCTGAGAATGGATTATTAGTTTACCGATTGCTATTTTTGACACTCAGATTTTTTTTTTTGATTTTTTTTTGATGCTCAGATTTTCAAGAGTTGCCCTGCTCGCTAAGTATCCCAGTCGATACAGTACGGAGTGTGCGGTCGAGGTCATGAAGTCGCTAAGTATCCCGGTCGATACATTAAGGAGTGTGCGGTCGAGGTCATGAAGTCGCTAAGTATCCCGGTCGATAAGGTGAACAGGTGCATAGGTGATCCGGAGGCCGATATCGAAAACCAAGTCCTCAAAACCGAGCAAGATCTTGGAAGCAAAATGTCAGGTGATGATGCTTTTGTTGCAGAGGCCCCATCACCAGCTCAAGCTCCAGCTCTCGGAGAGCCAATGGATATCATGACCGCTTTGCAGTTGGTGTTGAGAAAGTCACGGGCCCACAGCGGGCTTCCTCGGGGTCTACATGAAGCTGCCAAGGTTATCGAGAAGCACGCTGCCCAGCTTTGTGTCAAGCTCAATGTAGGTTAGTTTCACACAATGTAGAGTTAGTCAAGCGCCGCTCTCCTTTTTTTTTTTTCATTTCTGCTTTCTGTCGAACAAATCTTCTCCGCCCATTTTATGTCGAACAATCCGTTTCTTCTGGAAGAGCGCACTTTTGTGCTGCATCCGAAAGAGTTTTTTCTTTCTGAATAGTTGATCATTGTCTAATTGGTTAATTACGATTAGTATAATAGTTAAGGCTTCGTAAAATCGATTGCTTATTATTGCTGCTTTATGGTCCACAGAGAATAGAACAATGAACCAGGTGGCTTCCGGTGGATGAGAAATATCATTAAATAAATATGAGAGGCTGTTGTTGCTGTGCGTCTAAGAGCACCGAACTTAATGGGCCACCAACATATTTTAATGTGAGTTTTGGGTTACTTAATCTTATCCTAATTTGTGTGATTTTAACTTTTAAGAACAAAAACGTTGGTTTGTATGCTTTGCGGTTTTCATTGATATAGTGCTAAGGGAAGTTTCTGTTTTTTTTTGTTTTCGGATCTTTTTTTTTCGGTGTTTTTTTTTTAGATTACCATATTTTTTTTATCTGGACGACATGTTCTGTAGATCTGAATAAAGTTTTCAGATTCCAAATTTCTGTGTATTTTCCTGTTATGCTATTTTTTGTGTCACCATCTCTGATCGGTTGTGGAACTTCATAAATCCCTAATTACCCTCAATATGTTTTGTCTTGGTTATCTCAATCTTGATTATTTTTTGAATTTTAAGGTGACTTCCATCAGGATACTGTTTTGCATGTAATTGTTGCATTTTTCCTTGTGTTTTTAATTATGATTTTATGTTAATTTTAGTAGTTTTGAGTCGTTTTTCGTTAGGCTTTTAGGTTGTTTTTCTTATTTTCTTGTTTTTTTGTATTTCTTGTTAATTTTATATTTAATTGGGTTAAATGGCTTCAATTAATTGGAGGTTTGGTGCAATTTTGGATTTTTTATGTTTAAAATTCCTATTTTTATAGGTAAAGGCATTGAAGGCTAAAAGTACTAGTCAAGGCAAGCCAAACTCCAAGCCAAAAGAGGCTCAAAAATGCCCAAACATTCTGGAATACTAGCCAACTTGCGCCACAACTCGCCAAGATTCACGCCAAACTGCCCACACTGGGTTACCCAGTGTCCGAGCAGCGCCCGGCAGGCCCGCCCACAACCCTGCGCACAGCGCCCGCAAGCTGCCGACAACACCTGCCGAGACCTGCCGCAAGCCACCCACTCGCCAGGCGCTCGCCAACCCACTCGCCAGGCGCTCGCCAAACCCCAGCACCCCACGCCCACAAGCTCTGCGCGCCAACATGCCGGCCACCTGCGCCCAGCAGCGGCCCAGGCTCGGCCATGGCCGAGCCACATCGAGCCATGGTCGAGCCATCTCGAGCCATATCGAGCCAAAATGTGCCAAAAAGCTAGCCAAGGGTCTAGGAAGGTGCCTCCGGGTCAAACTTGGTCAAACCCGGGAATTTTAAGCCTCTAAGGCTATTTTGGCCCATTTAAACCCAATTAAATGTAATATAAATAGGAGACTTCTTTCATTTTGTAAAACACCTCTCATTTTTTCTCCAACCTAAGCATGGGTTTGGGATTAAAAATCCTCTCTCTAGTTTTTAAGATCTAATTTCTCTCTCTTAGGTTTTAGATTCAATTTCAAGCTTTGATGTAATTTCTTTTCTAAGATTAGATTTAATTTCATGCTTGGCCTTGGGTTTGTAAGCCTAAGAAGAATCTAAATACTCCTTTGGATTGTTACTTTTGATGCAATTTCATTCAAGCTTTGTTTCATTTCTTAATTCAAGTAAGTTTCCTTTAATTTCATGTTTTATACTTTATTTACATGCTTTGTTCTTCAATTCCACGCTTGTTCTTCATGTTATGATTTTTCTCTTAGCTACTTGAATTCATGATGAAACATATGAATTGGCTATGGAATCTAGATGAGTGACACATCTAGATCATAGATCGGCTCTTGGATCGTCTTGATTTTGAGTTTTACACATGCTTTATTTTGAATTAAAATTTTGTGCTTTGTTTCATGCTTAATCTTAGATTTTGTCTTCATTACTTGTTATTTTTCATAAAGTTTTAAACTTTCCAATGTATTTTCATTGTTTTATCCATTCATGCTTTCAATTTTAGTAAATTTGCATTATTTGAGTTTTTATGCATAGTTGTACCTTGTGCTTGCATGCTTGTACTTGGTGAAACATTGCATTTTCTTGCTTATTTTCATTACTTGCTTGCATTTACATATTGAGGTACACGATGAGGCATCCTACCAACTTTCACTTTGAATTCCTAGGATAGTTAGCTATTTTAATTATTTTATTTTCATTTTTCCTTTATCTTTCAAGCTTGAAACACATTGAATACTTCAATCGAATCGAATTCCGATAATACCAAGCCATGAACCCGTTGATTCATTTCAACACCACAAAAAACTCTTCTAACAGATACAAAGAGGAGGGTTAGAAGAAGCATACAAAGAGGTTAAAAGATGGGGAGGAACAGAGGGAGACGACTATTATAATTAATGAAAAAAAAAGTTGGATAGTGTCAAACTTGTGAGTTTTTTCTGTATAAATTAGAGTTTTTGATGAAATGATCAATTTGATTATTTAGGGATGCATTGTTGTTTAAATTACTTCAGGGAAAAGAATCATTATGAAAATATGGACATCAATGGACATTCCTTAAATAGATTGAGCCCAATGCCATGTTTGTTATGTGTTTCTGAATTTTTAAAGCCTATTAACTATTATCCAATTGAGTTTCTTCGGATAATATTTTTTTTTTCTCTTTTACCTTAAGTTTGGTGGAAAGCAGATACAAGCAAATGTAGATGATGTATTAATTAACGACGTTTTGTACGGGACTTGGAAGAAGAGACCGATAGATTTGAGAAAGGTTTCGTTATAATTGCATTTCTGATTATTTTTTTTCGTGGTTTGGTTTTAATTTCAACTAACTAAGAGGAATGAAGAGAATCTCAAGTAGCAGAAGAGCTCAAGTAATTAATTTGATTATAGGTCACATTATGTGATATCATTTTTGCGATTTTGTTATATAGTATTGATTGTTCTATTTTCGTGATTTGTTTTTTTAGAAAAATATACACTATAGATTGTTATATTTCAGGCAAAATCCCATCTCCGAAAATGGGCCGTTTGCAAAAATGTCGACGCCGGAAGCGACCATCACCGACGTCGATCTCAAGGGCTTCGGCCTCTCCGGGCTCACCCTCCTCGCCAAAGTCTCCGTCTCGAACCCCTACTCCATTCCGATCCCGATTGGTGAGATCGCGTTCGTCGTGAAGAGCGCCGGGCGCGGGATGTCCTAGGGTACGATTCCGGATCCCGGATCTCTCAAGGCCAACGATTTAGGGTTTGTTCTTCTCTATTAATTTTATCACTTATTTGTTTGATTTTTATTTGATTTTTTTCCGATCTGTTTTAGGATTAATTATATGAGAAATTACAAAAATCTGAAAATACAGAAATCGATAAATATTTTGGGATTGTACATTTGGATTATATTTGTAATATTATGTTTTGTGTTTACTTTGATTTGATTTGAAAGTCCAGCGGATTATACTTGTAATATTATGATTTGTGATTTGATTTGATTTTTTATAAGAGTTTTTCCCTTTCTGTTTAGTTCATGTTTTCTGGGTTCTTTTCTATTTTTCATTGGATTAATATTCAAAAATGAACTACGTATTAATAACATAAGTTTATCTTTACTCTGTTTCAAATGCAGAAACCCTATATATTTATTAGGGTTGGTATGTAGAACATAATTGGGAATTGACTGCATATTCAGTAGTGACGTCATTTTTGTGTTTGAATTAAATTACTTGAGTGAATAATAATGATGATGATGCAAAAGGGAAGGGTGTGCTTATAGAATGTATGATTATTTTATCCTTTGCAGGGAAATCTCTACATTGCTATTTTATTTTATTAGATTTTTTTTTCTCTGTAGTGTTGTAATTTAGTAGCGGTTTATGTATCAGATGGGTTCTGTTAATTCGGAGCTAGAAGATCTATTCCAGGAGAAAAAGCGTGTTAGAAATCCTCTTGTCCCAATTGGTAAACTTTTCATCCTGTACTGATTTTTAATGTTTTGGCGTCTAATATTTTGGGTGCATATCATTTTTTTTTTGGTAAAATTTCTGATAATTCTATGTACAGAGAGACATGCATGTATAAGTTTTAACATTCTTATATTTGTCATTGTCTTAGCTATAATTGTGATCAGTGCTTAAAATTGTTATTGTTGTATGTGTGGTCCGAAACCCCTATAGGCGATTCATTTTCTATGTTATGTAAATATGTTACGATGATTATGTATGATAAACTGATAATGATTATGCCTGAAGTACAAGAAGCTGTGGATCTTGAGTTCTTGGATTATATTTGTAATATTATGATTTGTGATTTGATACTAAAGCAGCTTTAGCTTTTGGCATGAGGCTAATTACAAAAGCAGCTTTCGATAAAACCGATCATGGTCTCCGAAAGGGAGTTAGTAAGTTACTTTTTTTTTCTAAGATTTATTAAATAATCATTTAGAATTTAATTGTAGTTAATTGTATTTTTATAACATTCTGATTTCTTTTGTTCTCTATTTATTTGAAGTCCACTATTTTCAGCATAATTTGGACGGAGCCGGGCCGGGCCAGAGGGTTTTTATTTTTTTGTTCTTTTTAAATAATCATACATATCACTATTTTTCTAATTTTATATTTTCTTAAGACTGCTTTATGTTATTTCTGATTTAGCTGTTTATCTATCACGTGCTTATTATCTAATCTACATTTTTTTGGGTATTATTGTGCAGTATTGTTTCTTGCGATCACAACGTTCTTTGAGTTTCTATGTATTTTCCTATACGCGTACGTCTTCGGCAAACTACATATTGTGATGTACTACCGTAAGAAGGCGGCTTCGGAAGGTTCTAAAATAGTTACGGCCGATCTTGCTGCCGCTTATATTCAATCTGCAAACAGTCAGACGGTAAAACAATTTTACTAAAATTAACCACCCATGTTAAATTCGTACTTTAATTTTCATAGTTTTTAAAATTACTTTCCATTATTATTGCAGGTTGTTGACGATGTTAAACATGAACGACTAAGCAACAAGCAGTTGATATTTCAGAATGTCGATTATATACAGAAAATGAACAAACATTAAACTTATTTGGGTTGTTGATCTGCCTTTTTTTTTGTTCTTCATTTATCGATTTTTATTTTTATTTTTGCGATTTCGTTTTTTGGGATCTATTTTTCTCTTGGTTGGTTTTTACTATCAGAATGTTATGCTCTTCCTGTGAACTTACAAATTATAATTGTTTGGTAGTGATTTTGATATATTTTCTGTTTTTTTTAATTAATTGATTGAATCACTTTCTTGATAAGAAAATGGTTAAAACGATGTTTATTTAGAACTTAACTTACATGCAATCAAATTCTTGAATCCGAGAACAATGCAAGAACGATGTTTTTTTTTGGGTCCTCGAATCCGAGAACAATGCTTCCATTCCCAGCAAAAGGACATAGACATTATTGTCTTGAAGTGCTCCAAATAGAAGTATTTTCTGGAACTGCACTAGATGTTGAACTGGCTCAATACGTGACAGTGCTGTTTCCTTTAAGTACCAATTCATCTCTCGGTAAAATATTGAACTTCACTTGCACATTTTTTTTAAATAATTCAGATTTTGATTGTCTCGCATCACTCCATAAAAACGACACTGGGCAAATCATAGATTAATAATATTTTTTACTAACATCGAACGAAATTTACGTAATAATGATAACAATATATAATATACATTTTTAAAGCGTCTTATTACTAAATGATTCTTTTCAAACATTTCTCAATTTCGCATTACTTAATTTCTGAAATTAATCAACTTTTTTGATAAACACTTACATTTTTATAATTTTCTTATGTTTGCCCGCGAAAATCGCGGGTTTTTACCTGTGTCGCATGAGATTTATTAAAAGTTAATTTTAAAGATATAAACTATTTGTAATCATTGCGATATCGTACTATTTTCTAATTATTATTTATTAATTATTTATCAAAATGATGTAATGTAAATAGAATTATACCAGAAGTTGAACGATTTTTATATTGGAACGAGATGCCACATAAGTTTAAAATACAATCATAATTTAAGATTTTTTTATTTTATTTTTATAGATATCACAAATCTCTTATAAGTGTCATAATGAAACTCATGTATAATGCACAAGTCATCTTTATTTCACAATATTGATAATCTATGAGCATAAAGGGTTGAATATTCTTTTTTGTTACGAAAATGATATCATTATAAAACAAAACAACTAATGTAGCATAAAAAAATTTCAAATTTTAAGTGAAAAACATTTTTTTTTCCTTTTTAATATAATAATTCACATTTTTAATTATTTTTTTGATAATAATTTTACTTTTTTTAATATATTTTATATTTGCCCACAAAATTCGCGGGTTTTTACACTAGTTTCAACTAATGATATCACAAAAATAACATTTGAGCTCGAAAGAAAAAAGTTTGAAAAAAACAAATGAATTATTCTGGAGTGTCAAAGGATGA
The DNA here is from genome assembly GCA_014905375.1 of Phtheirospermum japonicum. Taxonomy (NCBI): domain Eukaryota; kingdom Viridiplantae; phylum Streptophyta; class Magnoliopsida; order Lamiales; family Orobanchaceae; genus Phtheirospermum; species Phtheirospermum japonicum. The sequence continues at coordinate 355,328 of BMAC01000418.1, read as the reverse complement.
GTCCTTTGTGTTATGTCCCAACTCCTAAGTTTTTGTATCAAAATTAACTCTCTACCTAAGTAAATCACAATATCCGGTAGGGGCTCGCTCCACGTCAACATGCAATCTTGATCAAATTAGAATTGGAACGAGAAAAAGAGAAGTGGCGGGTACATCAGAATCCGATCAAATTAAAAAATGAGGCACATCATTTTTGAGTGGGTAACCGTGCTTTTGCTGAGTTTTCGTTTGATTTCTATCTGTGCACTTGATGCGCAAAATCTACTTGGTCAAGTGTACCATACATAATTTGGGGATTAGGTCTTCTATGACATCATCGTACTATAATATTATATTTTACCATTTAATTAATTAACTTGGCCCGCCCATCCACTCTAAAAACAAAAAAAATAGGCGCGAATATACGCACCCCAAAATAGTATTAGTTGATCCCGATTGATAAGAACACGTCAAAAATTTTAAAATACATTTTTTATTTTACTAAATCAACACCACAAACACCCAATCTTACCCCCATATGAAATAAATATAAAACAAAAGGAATAATAATAAAATAAAAATAAAACAAAAACTGTTGGAACTATTACAAATAAATCGAACAGGGCTGTAAATGTAATCACAAAAATACTGGAAAAAGAAAAACAGAAATAAGAAAATTAGAAAGTCGAGTCGAGAAGATCTCTTTCCGCAAAACGAATTTGCCCCGATAGTGCCCTTCGGTTTCGGCAAATCGTTCCCAAAGATAAAACGACTTACGTCTCTGGTTATACAGCATCGTAAAAACCAGAACTCCGGCGAACTGGTTGAATATGAACTGAGTTACGTATGAAAAAGAAATGCAGAAAATGAAATGGATGCAGAGTGCAGAATATGTTGTTCTCAGGTGTTTTAGGGTTTCGTCAGATGTTCGTGCRTAAGGAAAGGTTCAGATGCAAGAACCACTTCCTTTTATAGGGTACAAATTCAGGTGTTACAACCTGAATTAAGACGTCTTTAAATGAGACAGTCAAACGGTCAGCAGCAGCAGCATGAACCTGGACAGGTTCAGTGTGAAGGTTCAAATGCGTATGTCAAGAGAGTGCATGCGCGTGCCAGGAGTGTGTTGGCGTGTGTCTGGAGCATGCTAGCGTGTGTCCGGAGCGTGATCGATCAAAAACTCAATTGGGCTGACCCAGACCACCCCCACGGCCCACCTCAATCGGACCAATTGCCCAAGACCCAAGACCCAAGACCCAAGTCCCAGGCCCAGCCCCAGCCCCAGAGCCCAGGACCCAGGTCCGAGGTCCGGGACCAGGCTCGGGCTCGGGCTCGGCTCCGCCATCGACTTCGCCGAAGGCGGATTGGCGAACCCAAATCCAAGAGCCCGCGTGAGCTTCGTTTACACAAAGTCCACACAACCCACTGGGCTCACTTGATGTCCAAATAGAAGTTAAATACTTTTAAACTCCCTTCCACATTGGATAACTATCAATGTGGGATAAACTTTATTACACACTTTAATACACATAAGCAACCGTTCAACTTCAAAGCATTATTTCTCACTCACCAATAAATGGATTTGAAAAATTCAAAATGCTATAATTATCTACACGACACGTAGATTAATAATATATAATTCGTAACAACGAATTTCCGCTGCACCATTAAATTGAATAAATCTAATTTAATAACAATCCCCCACATGAGTGAGAAAACCCAAAAACAAAATGCATGTATGCAAATACGTAGCTCAATCCTTAAGAGACAATAGAGAATAGGGATAGGTGGCTTGTGGCCTTGAACCCTCCTTAGTTAATACTACCGAGCATACCGACGGATTAGTGAACATAATTCTTGAACTATTCCCCTTTGTGTATACTAAACAATAGTACCAACCCATTAAGGTCTCAATATTCTTCCGTTCTCACGTTTGTGTCCGTTTCTGGCCATGGACAACTTCTTTGGATTCATAAGTTTCAGTAGAAGCGGCCCTCACTTCTCGCTTACATAGGTGATTCTTCAAATCAGCATTCTGTCATACTCAAGTCAAAGACCTGCACAAGAATCATTAAAAATCAGAGATTTAACCTCACCACGTGACAGATTATAAACTCTACTTTTGCTGTTAAAGAATAGGGTCGTAGAGTTTAACTTACCTAGACTTTYGTAGTTTAGTTTTCCCATTGAACCAAGTTTGTGGGATCTCCACTCATCATGGTTGGGTTTCCACTATAATCATCCTTAAGTTGTGGATTTCACTCCCATTCCTTCTAGCAACTTGTACATCTGATCTYGAGCTATGTTCTTAGTGAATGGATCCGCTAGATTATCTATCGACCTTACGTAGTCAACAGAGATAATCCCACTCGATAACAGATGTCTCACGGTGTTATGTCTCCGACGGATATGTCGAGACTTGCCGTTATACAAACCACTTCTTGCCCTTCTAATAGCAGCTTGACTGTCACAGTGAAGCATAACCGGTGGCACGGGTTTCTCCCAACATGGAATGTCTTCTAAAAAGTTACGAAGCCATTCTGCTTCTTCACCCGCTTTGTCCAAAGCGATGAACTCAGATTCCATGGTGGATCGGGCTATACATGTCTGTTTAGTGGATCTCCAAGAAACAGCTCCTCCCCCTATTACAAACACATATCCACTTGTAGACAAAGAGTCCTTTGTGTCGGATATCCAGTTTGCATCACAGTAACCTTCAAGTACCCTGGGGTGTCTTCCAAAATGTAGCCCAAAGTTGAGAGTATACTTTAAGTATCTCAAAACTCTCACAAGCGCTTTCCAGTGTTCTCCACTTGGGTTGCTTGTATATCGACTCAGTTTGTTTACCGAGCAAGCTAGATCAGGTCTTGTACAGTTGGAGATGTACATCAAACATCCAATGATCCTAGCATAGTCCTTCTGAGCAACAGGATCGCCTCTGTTCTTACTCAAGTGAACGTCGAGTTCCATAGGTGTCTTTGCTGGAAGACTATCGTGTGCATTGAATTTCTTGATCACTTTCTCAATGTAATGAGATTGTGATAAGACAATTCCATCAGGAGTTCTTATGATTCTTATGCCAAGAATAGTGTCCGCAACTCCCAGATCCTTCATGTCAAAATTCCTTTTTAGCATGAGTTTCGTCTCGTTAATCACTTGTAGGTTGCTGCCCATGATTAACATATCATCTACATAAAGACATACTATAACAAATTTGTCATTAGTATTCTTAATGTAGACACACTTGTCGCACTCGTTTATCTTGAAACCGTTTGACATCATCACTTCGTCGAATTTCAAGTGCCATTGTAAAGGTGCTTGTTTCAAGCCATATAATGACTTAACCAGTTTGCACACCTTTCTTTCTTGTCCAGGTTTAATAAAACCTTCGGGTTGTTCCATGTAAATTTCCTCTTCTAACTCGCCATTTAGAAAAGCTGTTTTTACATCCATTTGGTGAATCTCTAGATTGTGCAAAGCAGCAATCGCTAGAAGCACCCGGATTGAGGTAATTCTCGTCACAAGAGAGTATGTATCAAAGAAATCATAACCCTCCTTTTGGAGAAATCCTTTCACGACCAAACGAGCTTTGTACTTATCGATTGATCCATCGGCTCTGAACTTTCGTTTCAAAATCCATTTACTTCCTAAAGGTTTACAACCTTCAGGTAAGTCTGTCAGAATCCAAGTATGGTTCTGCATGATCGAATCGATCTCGCTCTGTACAGCTTCCTTCCAAAATGAACTGTCAGTTCGTGAGAAAGCTTCTTTCAAGGAATTTGGTTCTTCATCCAACATGAAAACYACATAATCGGGACCAAAATCCTTTGCAACTTTAGCTCGAGTACTCCTCCTAGGAGTTTGAGCTTCAAGTTCTGAACCAGGTCGCTTACGAGACTTAGGTTCAACCCCCACAAGTTMTTGACTTGTAGTACCTTTCGCATTACCAGTGTTTGAACTGGAAGCAGCTTTATCCTTACAAGGATAGATATCTTCAAAGAATATCGCATTCCTTGACTCAATGGTAGTTCCGACATTCATGTCCGGAACATCCGACCTATGGATTACAAATCGATAGGCGCTGCTATTCAGTGCATAACCAATAAAGATACAATCAACCGTTTTGGGTCCGATTGTCACTTGTTTTGGTAGAGGCACTTCTACCTTCGCTAAACACCCCCACACTTTGAGGTATTTGTAAGAAGGTTTYCTTCCTTTCCAMAACTCATAGGGAGTTTCRTCCCTTCCTTTAAGTGAAATCTTATTGAGGATATAGTTAGCTGTTAAAACAGCTTCCCCCCACATGTTCTGAGGTAACCCAGAACTAATCAACAACGCATTCATCATTTCTTTCAAAGTACGATTCTTGCGTTCTGCAACTCCGTTTGATTGAGGTGAGTACGGAGCTGTAGTTTGATGAATTATGCCACTTTCGTTGCACAACTCCTCAAATAGAGCTACGTATTCTCCTCCTCTATCACTCCGGATAGATTTGATTTTGCAGTTAAGTTGATTTTCGGCTTCATTTTTGAAGTTCTTGAAAGCTTCAATAGCCTCATCTTTACCTCTCAAAAGATAGAGGTAGCAGTATCTTGTGCAATCGTCAATAAAAGTAATAAAGTACTTTTTACCACCTCTAGTTTGCAYAAACTTTAAATCACATACATCTGTGTGAATTAATTCTAAAGGTGTCGTGCTCCTTTCTACCGATTTGAACGGCAACTTAGTCATTTTTGCTTCTACACAAATTTCGCACTTACTTTTATTAACARRYTCATTTACCTTAAGTAAATTGAGATTTGATAAACGTTTTATTGCATTTAGATTAACGTGGCCTAATCTACAATGCCATAAACTAGAGCACTCAGTCAAGTAAGAGGAATCAGAAGCAATTTTATTAATAACTTATTTTGGGCGTATCGCCATTACACTCAGTTTGAACAAACCATCCGTAAGGTAACCCTTACCCAGTGGTGTTCCAAACTTAGACAGTACAAACTTATTAGCCTCAAATACAAGTCTAAAGCCACGACTAACTAGTATTGAACAAGAGACTAAGTTCTTCCGGATGTCCGGAACGTGCAGCACCTCATTCAGAGTGATCTCCTTGCCAGATGTCATTTTCAGCACAACCGTACCAGTACCAGCAACTTCCGAAGAAGCTTGATTACCCATGTTCAACTTCCTTCCCTCACAAGGAAGGTATTTGGAGAACAAGCTCCGATCAGCACATACATGGACGGTTGCAGCAGTGTCGATAAACCATTGGCCATGGTTCTCGATCATGTTAGCTTCTTCAGTGATAACCGCAACGAGGTCATCATTATTCAGCTCTCTCTCGACAATGTATGCACTTGGCCTAGCCTTTTTTTGCTTTGGCTTGCGGCAATCCTTAGACATGTGTCCAGGATAATTGCAATTGTAGTATTTGCCTTCGAACTTCTTAGAAGAAGGAGCTTTAGGCTTCGAGTTGCCGGGACGCGGCCTTTTCTTCGAGTTCTCACCTCGTTCAAGCAAATTCACCCGAGGTTCATCCGAACTTTTCGGATTCTTGTATTGAACACGAACTTCGGATTCAATTCGTACTTTTCGGATAACGTCTTCAAGAGACATCGCCTTTCGTTTATGTTTGAGGTACGTCTTGAAGTCTTTCCAACTTGGTGGAAGCTTTTCAATCATGGCAGCGACCGTGAAAGCATCCGGGAGAACCATCCCCTCAGCGTGGACATAATTCACCAGCATTTGGAACTTTTGAACTTGTTCCATAACCGGGCGAGAGTCCACCATCTTGTAGTCCATGAAGTTCGTGACTATAAATTTCCTAGTTCCAGCCTCGTCGGAACTATATTTTTTCTCAAGTGCCTCCCAAATTTTCTTGGAGGTCTTTATATCTGAGTGCACATTACTTAGACTATCTTCTAGGCTACTTAAAAGAAAACCTTTACACAGATAGTCCCCATTGTGCCAATTATCATAGGCAGCGTGGACATGGAAATTGGTCTCGTCCTTGTCCGGAGTAGGTGGTTCATCTTCCTTCACGAAGTTGGCGAAACCAAGCATCGTGAGGTAGAACAGCATCTTTTGTTGCCACCTCTTGAAACCTTCCCCATTAAATTTTGGAGGTTTCTCCG
>BMAC01000418.1:321276-346746 GCA_014905375.1 Phtheirospermum japonicum | reverse complement strand
GTCTCATTTAAAGACGTCTTAATTCAGGTTGTAACACCTGAATTTGTACCCTATAAAAGGAAGTGGTTCTTGCATCTGAACCTTTCCTTACGCACTAACATCTGACGAAACCCTAAAACACCTGAGAACAACATATTCTGCACTCTGCATCCATTTCATTTTCTGCATTTCTTTTTCATACGTAACTCTGTTCGTATTCAACCAGTTTGCCGGAGCTCTGGTTTTTACGGTGCTGTATAACCAGAGACGTAAGTCGTTTTATCTTTGGGAACGATTTGCCGAAACCGAAGGGCACTACCGGGGCAAATTCGTTTTGTGGAAAGAGATCTTCTCGAATCGACTTTCTAATTTTCTTATTTCTATTTTTCTTTTTCCAGTATTTTTGTGATTACATCTACAGCCCTGTTCGATTTATTTGTAATAGTTCCAACAAAAAGAAAAAGAAAATTAAGGAGAAAGAGAAAGAATTGGTGGAAGCACCATTGGAGAAAGAAAAACGCAGAAAAAGAACATGAAGGAAAAGAGGGGGAAAAGAGAGGAAAATTTTGCTTGGAAAAATCCACAATAATTACCGAGAGGAAGAATGGAACCGGGTGAGCCATCAAACGTAAGGGGTAAGTTTCTCATTGGATTTGATTCAATTATTTAGGTTAGGGTTTAAATTTTTTGAAAGAAATTATCGTGTTTGGCTGATGATTTCGATCATATTGGCCATGTTCATGAATATCAATCGAATGATTTCTGCCAGAAATGTTGAAAATGAAGACGTTCGAAATTTTAGTTCGAACAAAGTGCCTGTGTTCGAAGATAATTTTCGAACACTTTGCCTATGTTCGAAAATAATAGTCGAACACTGCCATTATGTTCGAACTAAATTTCGAACATAATGCTAATGTTGAGATGTTTGTTTCGAACACACACAGTGTGTACGAATTGATATTTCGAACACACTTGTGTTCGAGATAATTTCAAACACATTATTTCGCATAACCTGCACATGTTCCGATATTATTTAAAACCTAGAAAGGCAAGTACTAATACATGTCTCGTATTGAAACTGTATTCTTTTTGTCCAACTAGCTATTGATGAAGGAGATGCGGAAGGACTCATAAAAAGACCAATGACATCGATTAGGAAGAAACGAGGTCGGGGCCCATCGAATCGGGGGTAAAGAAATATAGATTATGAAAATATGGAAGAGCCACCTACATTGAATGAAGAGGTTGAAGAGGGTGGAAGAGCTCGACGTACAACTGTTCCTGCTGAGGATGAGATACTCAAGGCTCCTCATCCTGGAGGTCCTGAGATTATCACTTTGTTGTCTAGTTTTCTGACACATGTTACCTAAAAAATATGATTTGGCGTCGAACGAGATATTTTGAGACTTCAGTGTCATTCATTAAAATTGTCTCAGTGGGAAGTTCTGGAACTCGAGACTGAACAGTTCAAGCTTCTTCCTTTACGAGATATATCATATCCTGTTCCAAATAGAACTTTGATAAGTGAGTTTGTTGAATGTTAGCATCTGGAAACCAACACATTTCACATGCTGTTTAGGGAGATGACCATCACATTGGATGACATTTATTGTTTGACTGGTTTATCAGTTTCAGGAAATCCCGTGGAGCTTAAAGGAGAACAATTGGAGGACAAAGGCGATGCTTTGGTGTCGCGGTTGTTAGGAATTCAACAATTTGAGGCCTACATGGAGATTGCTCATACTAGGGGTAGCTATGTGAGACTTGAGTGGCTAGATCGATTTTGTGAGGTTATTAAGTCTGATGATCCAAAGCAGCTGCAATATGCAATGCGAGCATATGTTTTGTATAATCTAGGATGCACATTGTTTGAAGATAATACTAGCAACAAAGTAATGACCACGTATCTAAAATTGTTGGAAAATCTTAATCAGATGCATTTGTACGCGTGGGGCACCGCTGCTTTGGCTTTTTTGTATAGGCAGTTAGAACACACATCAAGATGCGAGGTCAAATCTGTTTGTGGATACTTCACATTACTTAAGGTATGGTTTTATTTACTATCTTTCTATAAACTCTCTATTAGGTGTTGATATATGCAATAAACTCGTACTTACTGTAATGAAATACTGCAGGCATGGATATATGCATATTTTCCTTGTATGCGACCCCCACATAACACACAGTATGATGTCTTCCAACCTTTTGCATTTAGGTGGTCACCATCATCACTATCAGCAGGACGAATAGAAGAGATTGTGGCACATAGAGAGACACTCGACTCGCTGACGGTATCAGATGTAAGTTTCAATTATTTCCTTATATTTAGTTTCATTGATTCCATACTCATATTAGTTTTTTATACAATACTTGAGGAAGTAACAATATGCAGGTTGATTGGTCCCTATTTGACACCATTCGTGATGAGTATTAATTTCGCAATGTCACTTTTTTTAAGGGTGCATTAGGTGTTTCTCCATTATTGAGCCCTATCATCCGGATCGTATTCTCATATAGTTCAGTCATGTTCAGATAATTCTAGATGCCCCTGGTCCGAGGGTTGCAATATGGATTAAAAATAGTACTCGCTACAAGGTAAAATGAGCATCTTCGCTTGCAAGCTATTTTGTGCTATGGGATTCTCATTTGCTGGCTAACCCTTGACGTGGAGGTGAAGTAAGCTTTCCGGGGGAGACTTCGCCTCAATACATGGAATGGTACATCAAGCATTATCACCCTATTGTGAAAAATCTAGCACGACGTTCGACTAGTCTTAGTCGCTCTTCGACGACAAATGCAGCGGAGCAGATAAGGCTTGCACGAGATCTGCTTCAAATAATGGTGCAACGATGGAGGATTCGGGAAGAAGATCTTGCGGAAGACTATCTCACAGTGCAGGATGCATGATAATTGAAACTAACAAAATATGCTTAATTGACTCCTAACACCCATAAATTCAAGCGAAACACATGCAATCGCGACACAAAAATGTAACAAAAACACGTACAAAAATGTGCAAATCAATAATCATCACTTCATGCATTTTTTTGTAGTTTTTATATATTTAATATAAAGTTATTTGTGTGTCTTTTGGTATTTATTATGGTGTTTCTTGTTCATTTCACTTTTGAGTTGTATTTGTGTAGGAGCGTTGAAGATGAGCAAATTTGGGTGAATTTAGAGGGAAATGATAGTCGTGTATATAAGAGAACGAGTCAAGGGGACGAGATGGGAAGTAAAAAGGCACAAACGGAGTTAAAATATTAAGAAGAAAAATGCCTTGGGTGTGTTTTAAAACACGCCCATATTTCATATCGCGAAGAAATATTAAAAAAAGAAGAGTCCAGGCGAAAATATGGTCTGCACATATTTTTAAAAAGGGCCATGTTTTTTAACGGATGGCCAATTTTGAAAAACATGGCCAGGCCGTGTTTTTGCAATTCTGGCCGTGTTTTCGTCCTTGTTTTTGCAATTTTGGCCGTGTTTTCGTCCTGCTGGCCATGTTTCTGACCGAATAGTGCAATTTTATAGTTTTAGGGCCCGTTTTCTCTATTTTTCGAAGGGCTATTAGGAGAAACACTTGGGAAACTATATATAAGATCCCTAGGATATTTTTTAAACATAATTTTGGAGTTTAGAAGATTACAACAACAAGTAAGAAAAGTACAAGAAGAGATTGAAGAAGTTCTTGAAGAAAACCTCACGAATACTTCGAAGACTCGCTAGGGAAGTAATTTTATCTTTGATTTGAAAACTAAAACTTGTAAACATGATTTATCCTTTCTTGGATTTATCTTTTTAAACTTCCTTTGATTTCAATTCAAGCATGAACTAAACTTCCTATGTGTTTGGATTGAGATGAACTTTATATTTTACTTGTGATTGGGTATTGGTTGATTTAGATTATTTTACTCTTTTCATTCGATATGCTTGTAATTTTTATCAATTTTCTCAACTCGATAATTACAGTTCATTGATTTGGGTTTGTTCTTCACTTTTAATCAAACGAAGCGAAGTAGAGTAAGAACACACACAAGTAGAAGGAGTTGCATGTAATTTTAGATATATGGCGACATAAATCCTCTGGATTAGGGTGAAACCTAATAGGGAAATTCAATTGCTTACATTGCTATCTTGGGGGTTTTAATTAGGAAGATATTCCGATTAATCAACTCGAGGTTAGGATTAATTGACCCGAAACTCGAGGTTTTAATTAAAATAAATAACGTCTACGGTCTTTCAAAGCGTGAAATAATGAACGGGTTTAGTAGTACCTAAGGGATTATGATAATTTATTTGGATACAAGCACAAGGTGAATTTAGGGGATTCCACATTCAAACATATTCTTCTCACATATTCATTCTTCAAAAACAACTTCTAGCTTTTTGCTTGTGTAATCAGTTGTTTAGTTTATTTACATATTTTTAGTTAAGATTATTAAAACAACCTTTTATTTGGTAGATTAAATAATAAAAAGACAGTTAGTACTAATAATCATAATCCTCGTGGGAATGATATCCGGTGCTCTAGATTTATACACTATAAACGATTGGCGCACTTGCCGAGACTCTTATAGAGTAGCTTTTTAGTCATCAAGTTTTTGGCACCGTTGCCAGGGACTGTGTTATTAGAAAAGCTTTATTTTTATTACTTATCATTTTTTCTTCTTATCCTATTTCTACTCGTTTTCTTTTCACGGTTGTCCTTCTCTTGTTTCAGGTGCTATTCTGTTAGTGCATGCTTACTCGTGCTCAAAAGCGCGCACTGGAGGAACTCGATACACGTATAGAGGACGTTAAGGTGGACGAGAAAGACGAAGAGACCTTGGTAGCCATGTCCACACAAAAACTCACCATGTCTGATTATTGTGTTGTAGTTTTTTAGTGGTGTTTAAATAAGAAAAGTGGGTTCATGGCTTGGTATTATCGGAATTCAATTCGAATGTAAGAATCAATGAGTTTTTAGCTTGAAATATAAATGCAAACAAACATAAATGGAAATAAACTAACTAGGAAACGTAAACGCAAGTCTTTAGGATGCCTCGATCGTATGCCCAAATTGAAAGTGCAAGCAATAATCAAAATATGCAAGTAGAAGCAAGGAAACAACAAGGTACAACTAAAGCAACCTAAGGTACAAATATGCTTGCATGGTTTTAAAATTAAAATAATGAAAATTAACAAAAATTGAAAGCATTAATAGAAAGAGAAATTAAAGTTGATGTGAAAGCTTAAATCTTAACGAGAAATAAATAGAAACAAAGAGTAGATCTAGGATTTAACTAAAAACTATGCATGAAAATAAAAACCAAAATAAAGCATATGAAATACTCAAAATAAAAATGATCAAGGACTCAATCTATGATCTTGGTGTGTCAATCACCTAGATTCCATAGCCAATTCACAAGATCTAACAATTAATCTAAGACCTAAGGCAAAATTCATAAAATGAAGAACAAGTATTAAAATTAAAGAACAAGCATGAAAATTAAAGAAAGCTTACTTAAATTAAGGAAAAGAGTAACAAGCTTGAATTAAATTGAAACAAAAGTAAAATCCAAGTGATGACTTGAATTCTTCTTGAGCTTACAAACCCAAGAAAAAGCTTGAAATTAAATATAAGATTTAGAGAGAGAAGTAAATCCCAAACTCATGCAAGAGTTGGGATAATGAGTGATGTTTTATTAAATGAGATTTGGGTTCTATTTATACTAGGTTTAATTGGGGTTAAATTGGCCAAATTAGCCTAAAGGCTTGAAATTTCCGGGTTTGACCAATATTGACCCGTGTTGACCTTCCTAGCCACTTGGATCGACCCTAGGCTTGATTTGGCTCTATTTGGCTCGAGGTGGCTCCATGTAGCCGAGAACCCTTCAGGTTGATCCATTTGATGTATTTCCAAATTTCTCAAAGCTATAGCAATAATCATCTTGATGGATGTTATTCTAGTTACTGGGGAATATGTATAAGTAATCAAGACCTTCTCTTTGCCTGTAACATTTAATTACAAGTCTAGCCTTATACTTATCAGTTGTTCCGCCAGCCTTCATTTTCCTTCTGAAAATCCACTTATATCCTAATGGTTTACTTCCAGAAGGAAGATCCACTAGTTCCCATGTGTGATTTTGCAAAATCGAATAAATTTCACTTTTAATTGCCTCTTTCCATAGAGGTCCTTCCGTAGAGATCACTGCTTCAGAGTAATTTTGAGGTTCAGTTTCAACCATGTAAGCTAGGAAATCCGGACCAAAGGACTTTTCTACCCTAGTGATTCGTACATTTTTGTTACACTTTTGTACATATTTTGAGTCATGTTTTAGACTTATTACCATCTTCTTAAGTCAAGAATAAGCTATTTTGCATGATTTTGCATTATTTAGCCTTTTGCTTAGCTTTTCGACTTTTTATTCAATAATTAGCCATTTTGAGCCACTTTTCTTGTTTTTCTCTTTCAGCCGAATCATTTGACAAAACCCGGGGGATGAAGACAAAGAATCAGCGCTCGAAGTAGCTAAAAGAACAAATTATCCGACCGGATTAGACCAAACCGACCGGATTGACTTTCAAGACACGCACCGATCGGATAAGACCTACGTCCGACCGGTCAAGAGGACAGAGATTTTTATCCGATCGGATCCGAACATTACAAATGCAGATTTTTGGGATTATTCAGTTACAAAATAGTTTTTGAGCCTTTAAAACTCAAAATCTATAGAGAACAATCATCCATTCACCTACAAGACTGGATCATATACATTGGAAGAGAGAATTGGAAACTTTCTCAACCTTAGAAGTTCGATCAGTTTGGATAATCGTTGGAGACGGAGGCTCATGACAAGCTTCACAGACTCAGCAAGGCTCATTTCATTCCCAGGATTAGCAAGGATTTGGCAAGATCACTATAGTATCGTGATTGAGAAATCTCACGATTTAGTAATCTCTAAACTTTATCTCGATAATTTAGTTTCATAGTTCACGTTAGATAGTGATCTCGTGATATTGTGTAGGATATTTTATGTGGATCGTTTGTGATTGAATATCTATGAACGATTGTTGACGTTTGGTTTTATGACCATTGGTGACTCGTGTTATTCATATCTGCATAATTGGTTTGATTTATTTTATCTTGGAATTACGTTTGGAACATGTTTGGTGAATACATATCAACTGTTCGTTTGAATGTCTGAATGAGATTTGGTGGAAAGGTCTTTAGAATAAGTTATAATAATCGTTGTTGAGTTTGTTCATTGATTAAACTAGTCTTACGAAGAGGTTGACGCCCTCATAGCAAGATAGGTTATCGCGTTTTTAAATTAAGCACTTTGGTGATTTTCGAAACAAAAACCTATTTGATCGCGTGTCTAGTATTAAAATTTATGTTTTAATAAATATCGTTGACTCCGTATTTCCACTCCTCGAGAGATCGACCCGAGTTTAACTTACCGGTCTACAAGTGACCCCGTCTCTTGCGGGCGAGCTAAACCCTTTCAAACGTAGACGTGGACTTGTTTAACTTGGATTTTTAATTTTGAAAAGAGGAACATAAAAAGCTCGACATCACCTAGCTCTCTTGCTTCTACGTGGTTGTACTTCAATGTCTTCTTCTTTTCCTTTTTCCATTATTTTTATAGTCCCATTAATGGAACTAGATTCCATATCAGACTTAAGTGGAAAAACATGTTCAAAAAACGATGCAATTCGTGACTCCATTATCGTATTCTTGTGTATGTCTTCAATCTTAGACTCATGCACAATAAACCGATATGCACTACTGTTATGCGCATATCCAATGAATATGCAATCAACAGTTTTTGGTCCTATTTTAACCTTCTTAGGTATAGGTATTGCAACCTTGGCAAGACACCCCCACATTCGTAAGTACTTATATGATGGAGTTCTTCCATGCCATAATTCATATGGGCTTTTGTCCATTTTCTTTTGGGGCACTTTATTTAAAATATAATTAGATGACAACACAGATTCTCCCCACATATTCTGGGATAATCCAGAACTTAACAGCATTGCATTCATCCTTTTTTTTAATGTACGACTCTTTCGTTCAGCAAAACCATTTTGTTGTGGTGAATAAGGTGCAGTTGTTTCATGCCTTATTCCATGTTCACCACACAAGTTAGAAAAAAGTGATTCATATTCACCCCCTCTATCACTTCTTATCATTTGATTCTCAACTTCATTTTTATAGAGAACAAACTTCTCTATTGCTTCATCTTTACTTTTCATAAGATACACATAACAAAATTTAGTGCAATCATCTAGAAAAGTAATGAAGTATTTATTTCCACCACGAGTTGGTGTGGCCTTTAAGTCACAAACATCAGTGTGAATTAATTCAAGTGGTTTATTATTTCGTTCCATACTCTGAAATGTTAAACGAGTCAACTTTGCTTCTACACAAGTTCCACACTTATGTTTTGCGTTAATATGAAGCATTGGTATGCATTTCAATTTCATTAACCTGTGCAGGGTATTATAATTGACATGTCCTAGTCTACCATGCCACATTATGAAGACTCAAGCACATAAATGGAAGAGTTATTCATTTTATTGACATTTGACTTAATAGTCATTACATTGAGCTTGAACAGCCCATTACTTTCATAACCCATTCTTACAAATACTCCATTCTTGGTCAAAGTGAACACACCAGATTCAAAAGTTATACGAAAACGAAATTTGCTCAACAGGAGCCAGACAAGATTCTTCCGAATTCCTGGTACAAAGAGTACATTGTTCAAATTCAGTTCCTTCCCGGAAGTCAACTTCAGCACCACTTTTCCCAGGCCTTTGATGTTAGACGTAGCTGAATTTCCCATGAAGAGTTTTTCTCCATCAACATTTTCATCAAGGGCATTAAAGAGGTCCTTGCTTGAATAAATATGACGGGTAGCACCCGTGTCGATCCACCATTCACGTGGATTAGAACCCACTAGGTTCACTTCAGAGATTACAGCAGCAAAGTGCATCTCATCAACATCTTTGGCTTCATTTTCCACCAAGTGAGCTTGCCGAGTCTTCTTAGGCTTCCTGCAATCAGAAGACCTGTGACCAGGCTTTCCACAATTGAAATAGTCCGCTGCAATATCTACATGGAACTTCTACTTTTGGTGTTACTTTCGTAAGAACAGATGCCCACCAATAAACACTGGCATCTGTGTATAGAACAAGTTCATCCACATCATTTGGAATTACCAGTTTGGGAAGTTTCTTGCAGACTTCCTTAATCTGTTTAACTCCTTCGTGGTGTTCCTTTTCTCATTTGAACATGATGTCCTTTTTTAGTAGGGAACTAAACACCTTCCTGCAATATGCCAGGTTATTTATAAACATCCCGTCAAAATTAAGAAGTCCTAGAAACCTTTGAAGTTGCTTTTTGTCTTTGAGTGTGTCTGGAAATCCTTGTATCTTTTCTACAACATGATTTTGTAGAATGATTCTAGACTCATCGATTTCTATCCCAAGGAACTCGATTTTTCTCGTAGCAACTACTGTCTTCTTTTCTAAAAGTAATAATCCTTCCATGTGGCAAACATCTGAGAAGAATTCCGAATCTTCTAGATGATCCTTCATGTTCTTTGGCGCGATGAGTATATCATCAATGTATACGAACATTAAATTGAAATAATCTTTAAAGATATTATCCATCTTCTTCTGGTATATCTGGGGTGCATTTGCTAGACCCATGGGCATAAAATTCCATATATAGTGTCTTTGTGGTGTGGAGAAGGCCATGAACTTCTTGCTTCCTTCTTCCATCTTAATCTGGTAAAACCCAGATTTGCAGTCGAACTTGAAGAATACTTTTTTATTTTTAATACAATTTACCATATGTTCCCTACTTGGAATATAATACACATCAAATTCCAAGATGTTATTAATAACTAATCTTGGTTTTCCTTTTTTTATTTCTCTATGGTTGCGAACTAGGAACCCCGAGCTACTGTATGGAGAGACGCCTGCTTCAACTAACTTAAGGTTAATGTGTTCCTTAAGTATTTGTTGCATGTCTTTTCGATCTTCTTGATTCATCAGAATAGGCTTGTATCTAACAAGCTCGTTTTATTTTCCAGCTTTCACCTTCAAAGATGCTTTGAGCTCATTCTTATCCCACCATGCTAGAGGATCTTCATTGAAATTCTTTTGAGATTTTCTTTCGATATCCTCTAGTGAAATTTGTTCTTCCATAGTGGTGTCAGGTTGTGAGCTTGTTTCTAGGCTAGCTTTGAGGAATTCAATCGTTTGTTATTTTATCCTCTCTTCCTTCTGGCCTCCTAGACTCTTGTTTCGTAGTTTGAGAATTGTTTCTCCATATTTTCTTTGGTCCTTCATTTTTGGGTGTCTAAGTTTTCCTTCATCACCGTGCTTGCTGCGAAAATTGATTGACATTTTTTTGTGGAATGTCTCTTTTAGCCGCTGGACTATAATATTATGATCACATGGGGTTGTGAAAATAAGTCTTTTAGTCTCATTTTGTTGCATGAATCTTTTAAATGTCTGTAGGAAATTATTTCCTAACAGAATATCCGCTCCCGTACTATGGAGTACCTTTGCTCCTCCCATCATCATTTCCTTTTACTTGATCCCTCTCTTAAGGCGAGAATCCTTTTAGAGAAATCTATTCCTACTACTGGAGATAATTCTTCTTCTATTTCTTTGGGGAAGACTTCTAGTTTAGCCGTACAGATTCTTGCGCCTGAATCAATGTAGGCTGCAAAATATTTTGCATGATATTTTTTCAAATATCATTCCGACGGGAATGTATATGGAGAATGGGCTGGTGATCATTTAATTCTGTATTTTTTTCACCCACCGTAAACTCCATTCCATCTCTTAATCTTTACCAAGGTTTACGATCCTCGAGAAACTCTATCCCTAGAGTTAGCTGCTCTGAGATTCTTCCTGCGCTACTCTCAAAAACTGTTTCGGTTTCTCCAATCTTGAGGATTCCTTGATTGCTTCCTAGGGAAGGTTGTTGTAAGTGATATAATGCATCACAAGGGAAGATATTATCTTTCTGAGTATTGTCGAATATCACTTCTACACCTCCCCTCCTTCTGGGCACTTCAACTCTCCATTAGTTTTGAACACTTCAAGAGCTTGAGTGCTCTGGCTGAATCTTAGACCTTCCCATTGAGGTCTATTGATCATTATGTCTTGTTGGAAAGGCATTCTTCTTGGTTTGATCATGAGACTCTTGATTTTATTAAGAACCGGACGATCTTGGATTCTCAATTCGATTTCTCCAATTGTTGGAGATTGCATGATCTCTGGTAAGATAACTTTTGGCACATCTTTGAAGATCCTTGGTATTTCTATGAACACTTTTCTCAAGAATACTTCTGAATGATGAGTATTCGAGAGTGCATTAAAAATATTGTATGTAATCGAGTAGGGTATGTTTCCCTCCATCATCAGGTCTGGCCTCTTAAAGACTTGATGAAGTGTAAGAACTTTGCTGAAATCTCGATCTGTCAAATTATACGCAATTCCTAGATAGACGTTGAATGCCAATTCCCCCGTGTACAAATTTCCCGTGATCGATCTAAGACAAGAATATTTGAGATATGAGATTCTTTTATCAAAGAGAGCGAGATTTAATGGCGAACCAACCCGTTCTTTAAAATTTAATTTTATAATTACTATGATGGCTCCAATGTGGACCCATGAAAGTGTATTCTCCATTTGTCTCTTGAGTACTCTCTTAATCTCCTGAATTTCTCTGTAAGGGATTAGTTGCATCTCGATTTGGTTTTCTGTGTATTCCGTGGGTATCATAAATTCTCCCGTGGTAACTCTGTGAATAATCTGGTCCTATTCCTCAACCCGACTTATCCATTGCTCCTATTGTAAATCCTTCATACATTTGGAGTTTTGGATCTTCTTTCATATTCTCATAAGTGTCTTATGAGAAACCGTTGTATGTGAGAGGAATCCTGACATATCCTCCCTAACTTCTTGCTGAAGAAACTCTCCTTCACTCTGATTTTGAATATGATTTACTTCCATCTTCAGAGTAAATCTCTTCTTCATAGATGCTTTCATCTAAGGGTATATCTTCAAATTGATACACCTATACCAGATTTTGATATTAGAAAGCTTCTTCGAACTCTTGGGTTGTCTCGAATTGTCTAACTCCTATTTTTTGATTTTCAGGGCAATCTATAGAAATATGCCCTTTAACTCCGTCCAGCAGTTGCAATATTTAAAACTTTCATTAGCTCTGGTATGAGCTCGTCTGAAAGTTTTTTTCGTTGGAGTCCCACTGATGCTTCCTTGGCTTGAAAACGAGGCCCGACTTCAGCTTGGCCCCGTCCTTTGTTCTGACTTATAGTTTCTAACCTTTTGTTTTGATCAAAACTTTCTTGGTTTCCATGGAAACCTTTTCTTGTTTCTTTGAGCATAAGGGTTACTTCTTTCTTTCTTTCGCTTATGTCTCTGTGGATGATCTCTGACTATTGTTGGGATGTCATGTTCAGCACAACATAGATGAACTAATTTATCAATTCCTCTTAATCTCTTGTAATTCTTGTGAAGCTCCACCTGGTGGCACTACTATGTTAACTTGGCTTTTAGGAATTACATCCTTCTTGCAACCGTATCCATATCATTTGTTGGTTTGTATTCTTCGATCAACATCTCTCTCTAAGGGCTTGGTATTTTCGCAAAGTAAAGTTGCGCCGCATCTCCATCATTCACTTTGGCTTTCCACCGGTATTCTGTGAACAGTTGGATACTCGTATACATGACAAATATCTCGTAATTCGAGGCAATAGGGGGCTTGTCGATATTTTTTCTGTTCTTCCTCTTCCATACCCTCGAAATATCCTGTGCCGATAAAATAGATTTTGAATAATTTAGCCATATTATCGACTATTCCTTTTAATGATTCTCCAAATATAACTCTCATTTTTATATCTGATCCTGTTAAATCCTATTCAATTTTCCAGTTAAAAATTTAAAACTCGAAAAACAAAATATAATACAAATCATAATTTATTTAATTTATATTTTTTAAATAAGAAAATATAAAATAATAATTAATTTAATTCGAAAATATATTTAAAAATATAAAATAAATTCAATTATTTTAATAAAAATATTTCGTACAAGTTTTTTAATTATTATTTATTTTTAAAGTTTTTATTTAATTTTAATATTCACCTTATTTTATTTATTATTTTTTTATTAAAAACACAAAAAATAGAATAAAATAATAATTCTTGTTGTGTCATAACAACACATTAAGTAGTAAAGTTGGATAGTTGAGGTCAAGTAACATAAATTATTATTTTATTTTATCTTTTATATTTTTAATAATAAAGAAAGATAAATAAAATATTCTAAACATTAAAAACAAATAAATAACTTATAAATAACTAAATAATTAAAAAACTGTATGAAATGCTTTTATTAAATGATAAACATTTATTTTGTATTTTTAAATATATCTTTTTTGAGTTTTATTAATTATTGTACTTTATTTTTGAAATTACAAAATATAAATTAAATAAATTATGTTTTTGATTATATTTTGTCTATTTTTACCAGCTTTTAATTTTTATTTTTGTGACTTTAATTAATCATTGTATTTTATTTCCTGATATAAATTTATATATATTTCTTTTTTTCTTTCCTATTTTTTTTTTTGAATTTTCAATATTTCTTTTCCGATTTTTTTTATCGAATTTTGAATTAAATTAATTATTTAATTTTACTTATTAAATACAAAACTAAAAAATTATAAATTTCCAATTTTCATTTATATATTTTTTATTTTGGAATTTTCAAATATTTTTTTGATTCTTTAGAATTAAGTTAATTATTTCCCTCCAAATTTAATATTTTAGTTAACTTTAACGGAAAAATTAACCTTGGGTATGAAAAGTCAGACCGAAATTAAACTTGGGGTACTAATCTTGATACTTTGCAAATATGGGGTACGTAAACTGAAATTTCGCCATACTTTAACTACCAAAAGTAAAATTTACCCGCTCAAAATATGTGTTTTTTTTAATTTGATTCCTCAAAACATAACAATGGAGTGTCTTTTTTAGGCAAAAACTTGGAGCAACCCTTCATGATGAATCAAAGGCAATAAATATGATGATATTGCATTTTCTAAGGTCTAGAATAATGAAAAGGTTGCTCTAATAAAGATAAATAAGACAATCTTGATTAAGTACTTATCAACTCCAAAGGTGCTTAATTGAGCAGATTCATAAAAATGTACCAAGAGTTGTTCAACCTTCCAAATTCCCGTATAAAACCACTACAGTGTCACACTTCAGTCAAATGGTCATCACTCACTTTAAAATTATTATTTTCGAGATTCAATTTTGGGTTAGAAACCAGATTCATAGGGCTTTCCAATGATATATGTCTTGCTTTAATTTGTCCCTAACCAATAGCTAAATTTTTAAAACTTGGCATATGTGCTGGAATTCTCAATGGCATTCTCTCTTGGTTGGAAAAAGATTCGACCTCGAATCCCGATCAATTTTTATCATTAATAGAAATATATATTTCAAAACCCGAAAAGGTCCGTAATCTCTAGGCTTGAGTTTTTCACAGAATCTATGAAGAAATCGATCTTTCCTTGAGTAACATTAAGTAAAATCACCTTCTTGAAAAATTGATTGTCCTGGTTGTATATTTGCACTCTTTTGATACTTTTCACATTTGTAGGAAGATCCTGAAGAATTTGTTCATGAAACTTCTTCATGTACTCAATGCACGCGCTACAAATCTCATCTTTATTTGGTATCAAAAGTTCAAAGATGACATATGACATTCTCGAACATGATCTTTTGCAAACAATTCTTTGACTTTTCTTGGTAGTTCAACATGATCATTAGAATTCATTCGATAATTAGATATATTAGTAAGAAGAACATTGGAGTAAAATCATATTGATGTTGAATTACTAGAAGGTAGTTCATTGGAAGCTAAACTTGTGAATTTCTCCCACATTCTATGGATTCTCATGTAAATGTCACAATTTGTCTTTCTATTGGGACATGCATTACAATATAAACAACATCATCTTGCTTGAAATCTTCATCACAAAACAAAATGTAACTTCTCTTCATCAAATATCTGAGGGTCATCGTAATACTCACGTATACACCATGTATCATCAAAAAGATGATTTTTCTCAAAAACAATTTTCACCCCTTCATCCAAAGTAGATGCACAATTGTAATCAACTTCTATATCCTCGTCGGAAGATAAAAAGTTGTTAAGAACCATGGTATGAATAAATATCACATGAACCATCATTTTTATAAAATAAGTTTTCCATCTCATAATTTGAAGAACCACCCTCTGAATCACGACCCTCAACATCACGATTTAAAGGTTTACCACGCGCAAAGCGTTGCACGAGTTGTTGCACTTGTTTTCTTAAATCTTCCAATTCCATATCACGGAAGTCTCTTTCACGAGCAACGATATTATCAATGTTTGGTCTATTCGCATACGATCATCTATTGAAAACTAAAACTCTGATAACCACTTGACATCGGAAAGTTCAATAGAAGGTATCACAAGGCAACCCTCAAAACTCACTACTCTAGGAATCCACCAAAAGAGTTTAGAGTAAGATACAAGAAGATAATTTTTCTAAACAAGCTTAAAAGCTCAAAATATATATATTTTTTAATCTCAAAACTTGATTCTTGGAAACATAACAGTGGAGTGCCCTTTATAGGCAAGAACTTGGAACAACCCTTCAAGATGAGTCAAATACAATAAATAAGATATTACATTTTCTAAGGTCTATAATAATGAAAAGATTACTCTAATAAAGATAAATAAGATGAATCTTGATTAAAGATTAAGTACTTCTAAACTCCAAATGTTTTTGAATGAGTAGGTTCATGAAAACATAACAAGAGTTGCCCAACTTTCTAAATTCCAGTATGAAATCACTGTACTGCCACACTTCAATCAAATGATCGTAACTCACTCTAAAATCATTATTTTTGAGATCCGTTTTTTGGTTTAGAAATCAGACTCACAAGGCTTTCCAATGATCTATAAATTGTGCTTTAATTCATTGCTAATCAATACAGTTAAATTCTCAAAGTGGGCATATGTGCTGAAATCTTTCGTGTCACTATTCTCAATCTAGTCTAGGAATGTGTGAACTGAGATAGCAGAAGAAGCTAGGTTGGGGCCCTTGGGGCTTCCAAATGTTGTGTAGGTTAAGCATATCAATGTTATTTTTACAAAACTTACATGTTATAAGTAGAAATAATATTTTTTGTATAACGAAAGAGTGTGTGTATTCACCACAAAAAATATATATAGAAGGTAAATAGAAGGCCAGTGAGAAAATAATTACAGAAGGCCAAATATATATACATACTGCAGCTTATCCATATTACCCCACTTTGGTGTTAATATTTATATATGAAGATTCAAATAACACATTCTAAAAAATTGTCTGTGACATACAAACTAAGTAGTATTTTGAAATTATCTATCTCAAATGAAAGAGAAAAAAAACAAAAAACTGCCAGTTTTGGGTTATTGCTCTTAGTGAATCACAATACGTTAATGGCATTATCGAAACATATGATAGTACACATATCTCCGAATGGCAGAAACTAATTTAAAATGCATTAGTGAGGACAATAAATTAACCATATTTAGATGGTGGCATAAATCTCCATGTTTGCTGTCATGCTAGTAGAATGGTGGCAATCATACTACCTCGCTCCATTAGAATGTCTTAACGTCTCTGAATTACTCAGAATTTTTCCCAATTTAAACATCTTCATTTGGAGTCGAAGCACCAGCAGTAATAATCACACCTCGATATTTCCAACATCTTTTCTGGAGTCATCCTCTCGAGCTCGCTTTGCCGCCTCGTTGCAAAATTGTTCCGGTTTTGTGATTCTGAAGCCGTAGAAATGTAGCCTTCCACTCTGTGAGCTTGTGATCTCATCCTCGTATATAGCCTCATTGCCGCAACACAGTCTTCATAGGGATCTTGTATGCCAGTTTGAATGTCGTATCTATATACACAAAGAATATTTATCTCAGGACACTTTGAACTTAATTACAAAATATGAGTGAATTAAAACTACTTACCCAAGGTATGCTTTTGTTAGATATTTCAGTGAGTTGCTGAGCTTGCTTGTTTTCATTAACGGAGGATATTTTGCTATATCCCTGAAGGAAAAAAAAAAAAAAAACGAACAATTTGAGATAAAAAATAAATAAAAGGAATGATAGGTAATTAGCTACTGAGTTTTTGGTAGCTAATTGTAAAAATTATTGTAGTGACTAATCTGGTTCAGCTAAACGACCGACCTGATAAGTATATCCGGATACTCCAATTCCAAGCATTTCAAATCATGATCTAACCCGTGTCCCACAAGGATCCGAGCTTTTCCACCTCTAGAACGGATCTGCCAAATCGGCTCCCCGTTGCATAAGTAGTCTTGAATCTTTCTCTGGACTTGCCTAAGCGGCATCGCGTCTCTCAGAGATTCCGGTCGTATACCCGTTGTGTCATACCTAAAAAAACGATTTCGAAACACTAAGTCATTGTTATGAATCTATCGATCGACGTACACATAAGTTATTTACAGCTGAAACCCGTTACCTGTAGTTTGTGACTTGAATGTGCGGTTTGACGTATGTCTGAAAGATTATTTTCTCACGCTCATCGATTAGGCAGACCCTGGCACAGAGATCCAATGATCCGTCACTGCCACCGCCGACCTTTTTGCAAGTAAGCGAAACCACTTTTCCTCTGCTATTATCGATCCTCAGCTCGTCTTGAATGCCCAGGTTCGCCATTCGGTATATCAGACCCTAATTCAGTCAAAAGAATAATTTCAGAAATTTTAATATAAGTTATTTATTCTCGAAAATGAAGCCATTAATATAATCATTTATACATATTTTACATTGTTTCCACGTGAGAATTGGCATCTCTCTCTGTGAGCCTGAAGAGCATAGCGGCTATTAAGGATAGTTAAACAGAGGTCGCATCCTCGTTCCTTGAATATCCTTTCACATTCTGCCTTGGGCAGAGGCCCTGTATATAAGAATTTAATTAGTTTATAATTAACATGCTATACATAGGTTAAAGGAGAGTGTAGAATGTTCACCTATGACGTGCTCCCTCAGTGATTCAAACGAACGGAAATGCTTTTGACAAACTCCGCAAATAGGTTCGTGATTCGAATGGCATGAGGTCTTCATATGTTCAACCAGATGCTCGATTTTGTTGTATTGTCTGTAGCACGCGGCACACTTGTTCCTGACACTCAAAATAAAAAATATCCTTTGAAGTTGGCTGTGATCATTGCAAGAGAAATGAATAAGCATAAAAAGTATACCTTAGGCTCTCAGAAGACTCGTGTCTGCTGTCCATGATTGGTTTAATTGTAGTTGTGATGAAACTTGGATTGGATGTGTAGGAATGAAAATCGTGAGGGGTATTTATGTTTGATGCTGGGATGCTTTTCTTTTTTCTTTTTTTTTTTTTTTGGTCGTTTCAAAGATTATTTGAGGGCCTGTCGATCATCTTGTCTAGAATTAAATCAATTATAATTTCAGTCGCTAGTTAGCGACCTGTGATTACCACGGCTAACACCAAAAACATTAATTCATGGTAATCGAAATGCTTTGGGGCCCACACATGAGCTGCTAGAATATATCCATGCTACCACAACCCTATCTCTCTTAGATTTTGGAGGTTTGCAACTTGTGTTTGATTGCTTACTTACGTAGATATGACCGTACGCACGTCACTTTTTATAGGTCATTGGTCCGAAATTTGCATTTTATTTGTTTATTATGTAATATATAAATAATTAAAAAAAAATCAACAACCGCCACACGAAATATGTTGATTATGTTAACAATGCAGACGTTTGAAATCATGATTTACTTGCAAAAAAAGTTCAGTTCGAAATTCCGAATATATTTATATGTGGTGATTGTGCTTCAGGTATATATGCCCCGTTATGGGCAATGTATAGAACAGAGCTCAGTAGTAGATTGCCTCAACAAAATTATGATGATATATAAAATAATGCATGTTGAGAAGCAGATTATTATGTATATATATCTTGGGTTGGCAGATGTTATGAGTATCGTTCTTTCGGAAAAAGCAATATGGAGTCAGGCGATAAGGTATTGAACCAGCTGATGGTTGGCAGGTAACCTTTTCTTTCTACTTTACATTTTTCTTTTCTATTTTTCTATTTTTTTTTTTCGTCCAAGCATATATAAACCCACTATGAGGAGATTGACCATTTGACCTTGGATTTGTGGGCGCATTTATCTTTTGACTATGAGTAGGGCCAACAGTTTTTTCAGATACCCTTCGGGAAAGACGTCATTAGAATATACTCCCAGACTCACTCTCTCTGTTCATTGTAAAGTTGTCGCTTATGTTATCAACCTCGCGATTCATGTAAATATTTTATATCTGTGAATGATTATTTTACACGTGACAAAAATTATGCAATTATGATTATTCCATTAGAACTTTTATAAATAGGACCTATGTATACATGGAAAAATTCATTCTCTTTGTTTGTCTAATTATATCTGTTTTTTTTATAATTTATAAGCATGTTATTAGCACGAGCTTCTAGTTATATGAGTAATATAAAAAAAAAAATGCTCTACAGTCAAGGGCGGAGCCGGCCCATGTTCAATTATTTATTTTATTTATATTTTGAAAAAAAAAATAGATAATAGCCCATGTTAAATTTATTTTAGTCTAATTATATTTCAATTATTTTAACCCAAAATCCATAAATTATATTAGTGATGGTTGATTATATAGGAGAACTTTCTACATTAAACGGGAGTTTATCGATAATAACTCAATAATTAATGTGATTTATTTTATAAAAAAACTACACGACACATCTACTTTCAAAACGCGATTTTAATACTTTATTTCTTATCCGAATCATTAATATTTGTAATTAATTTAGAATATTTTTATACGTATTGTTTTAGAGTTGTTGGATGTGAGTTAATTTATCTAATCTACTGTTAAATTTTATGTATCAACCTCAAAATATTTTTCGAATCGCATAAAGTACTGACTATTTTTTTAAGTGGTTAAGTTAGTTAAGAGTTATGACTGTCATAGTTAATATAATACATAATATATATTCATTTTCTTTATTAATTACTAGTAATCTATTATATTCTGATTTAAACACAAACAAACATATGCTAAAATTGTTGTACACTAAGCATACGAAAGGTTTCCATTAGACATTCATATGTTTTAAACAAAAATGTATATTTTAAAGGTTAAATATCATACTTTTTGAACATGTATATTTATGTTAACTATGACGTCTTACCGTAAAAATATGTATTTTTTTCAAGTAATATAATAATATAATAAAAAAAATTCTTACAGCGAATATGAAAAAGACCTACTAAAATATATATATTCGGGCAGCCCATGACAAGAAAATTTTCTGGCTACGCCCCTGTCTACAGTTGCATCTTATAGATGATCTTCTGTATTAGAATTTGAAATATTCCAAATAACTCAACCCAACAAAAAAAAATTTAATCACTAAAGGAGAGAAAAGAAAGAAAAATGATAGTAATTAATGATAGATAACCTTCGTTAAATAAATAAACAAATGTCTCTAGCGCTGGATAATTTGGTAAGAATTTTTTCTTCATTGATTTTACTTCAAACTTCTTTTCATTCGGCGGAGATCGAAAAGCATAAAATTCATATGTGATAAATCCAAATCGATGGGTTACTAATAATATGGGGTACTAACCTCAAAATATGAGATCAGCGACCTGAAACAGTTTCCGTATACGTCACAGCGATCTGCTAAGCCTCCGAATATTCTCCTGGCGACCTGGCTGGTCCTGCAAAATAGCACCTTTAAGCGGGTCGGAGTTCAGACCCACGAAGGCCCTCCGATACTTAAGTCAAAAGAAAGTTGTAGCTCAAATAAATACTTCAAGTACAACCAAGATAAAATACGACACGCACATACAATTTCAACCACTTTGAAAATAAAGAGAGGTATGCACTCCTTTTATAGAGATAAGAGAAGTATTCCCAAAGTCAAGGGTTTCCTTCTCCCATCACAATTCCATAAATACCATAATACTACAACCAACTCAAAATTAGTATTCCTCCTATATGCTAAGTTCTCATAAACAATAAATCTCTTACCGTAATAGACTTGGGCCTATTATTCTTTCCATATGGTCCGCCACGACTCCATAAACCAATAACATTAAGCCCACAGTCTTGATACTCACAAAACCCATAACCGAGCTCAAACACTACAGAAAACATAAGAGGTCGCTACCCTATATGAGAACTCATCCTCATACTCCAGGTCGCTATTCTATTAACCAAATCGCCCACTTCTCCAAAGAAACCATTCACCTCGCTCACCTCCCGGAAGAACACCCTTTCCAGGAAATGAGGTCGCTTACCACAAATACCCTCATATATCAAATAATATTACGTATGGATATTTTTGTCTGTATCAGCTAGTCCCCCATGTTCTAGCTGATTGAGGTATGAAATCAGGTACGACATGTAAAACAGAGTCAAAAGAACACAACCACTAAAAATAACAACAAAGTATAAACACATAAATAAATCACTATTCCACCTTACCAAACCGTATTTCAATATCACATAACTCGGCAAATAGAGCTATAATACCAATCATCCCACCGGAGATTATCAAGTATACCTGCGACCTGAAAAAGTTTAGCTCGCTGAGCTCGCTTTTCTTAAGATAGCATGATCACCTCGCGAGGGACGACCTACAAGTCCCCAGACCGAGCCCCCAAACCGTATATATGACGACCTGAAACCACATAACTTTATTCGCCGACCTGAAATTATATTCGGACTCAATAATTTCAAAAGACGCAATCATAAACAGTCTCAAAAGTCAAAACACGCCTCTCTTTATCCATCCCATCTCTTTTAAGTTTCATTAAATGCAGACTGGTACCGTGTCGAGCACGTGTCGCTCCCCCACTTTCTCGTAGTATAATAAACATAGTGGGCCCAAAATATTCCTTGAAGCCCTACTCACATTCCCGCTCCTATCTGTCCCATTAAATTTTTACGTCGCCCCACACAAAAACCCCTTTCTCTTACCTCAGTCGTCACTTCACACAACTATAAGCAAAAAGGGACGCCATTTTTCCTTTGCAACAAAACTCATCACCCATCAAGTTCTCAAAAAATTGTCAACAGCGTACCACGCTACAGCGACCTCCAGTTCTCCGAAAATGTGTAAGTCCCCAGATCTTTCATCCTTTCAGTAATTTGATTTCACTGTCATAAATGTAATACATCTGCTGAGTTGTTGTGATTTTGTATTGTTCCCATTCCCTTGTATTGTTTGGTTTATGATGGAATCAGCATCCTCCAACCTTAATTCTCAAAGTTCGAGCCTTTCCTCTAAATCAAACCCTACTGAAAACCCGTACATTCTTAAGAGAAGACAAAAACAGATAGATTCTCCCCCCGGCCTTCGCGACGAGCCAGAGGGTGATGTAGATTTGTCAGAATTAGAAGCCCAAACCAGAGCCCACACCGAGGCCCAAGCTCTTATAGATAATATCTCTGAAGATTCTTCCATTGTCCCTCTAGCCCTTACGATCATACCAGAGGGTATTCGTGTAATTAAACACACGAACCCACAATCTTACGAGCATTTTATAGAAAACCCAGTGACCGTAGCTCGCACCGTAAAAGCCACTGACCTACCTTCCTCAACCCTCACAACCAAAGAAACCAAAGACAACTATTGGCTACTCCCCGACCCGGAAAAACCTGAAGAATTTAAACCAATCCTTAACATTCCCAAGACCGCAAAAATGGTCCTGCCCAACCTCCTTCACTTAGATCCCCTAAAACCTCCTCCAGACCATATTACCTTTTTTGACGCACTACTTAGGGCAGGCCTTATATTTCCCCCACATTCTTTCTATATCAAAACCTCCCTCCTGTACAAAATACCCCTCTTACAACTAACCCCCAACTCCATGAAGTATCTAGCGAGCTATGTAATATTATGTAAATATTATAAGACGTAGCCCGATCGAGATTTTTTCTATTTTTGTTTCAAATAAAATACCAAAGCCATTTCTTCTACCTCTCTGCTCGCACTGGAAAAGCTCGCTTCTTAGTGAACCCTCCCAATAAAGTGCCCGAGTGGAAGAGAAATTTCTTCTTTATACACAACACTAAGGAGTGGCCCTTCCTGACCGAGCTCCAATACCATACTCCAAAACAATCCCCTATTCCTGGCCCTAAACACCTTCCTTCTTTATATAATAAATACTCTGATCATCTCGAGGAATGGAGCAAGTGCCCATTTGACATGATGCTGCTTACCAGCCGATCCGATGTGTTATGGTATGTAGGCATCGACTCTTACCCAGTCGAACTAGATCTTGCCCTTACCGAGTCCGAATTCGGTAGGTTTTCCAAGTCTTACACTTTTACATCACTAACCGCCATTTAAAATTGAATAGTAACACTTTCTTTTTACCACTGCAGTTGCATTTATCAACACCTGTGCCGCATCGCGCACCGAGACGACCAAGAAACAACCTTCTACACAACCCGCAGCTGCCCCAGTGTCTTCTCCAGCCGATGTAGATGAGGCACTGCATCAGGATTTCGGGACCGGCACCGAAGACGACGAAGTGGAGGAAATTTTAATAATAAAGAGAGTTGAAAAGGCGAAGGGGAAACGCCCCCTGAAACTGGTTGCCCGAAGTCCAAGCCCTCCTGGGCGAAAACGTCGACGCCTCCAGAAGACTCATGCTGTGACCTCCGCCAGCTAGAGGTGTTGAACCGGTTACGGTTAACCGGCTAATCGCCAGTTTGTAACCGGTTGACCGGTTACGGTTAACCGTTAACCGGCGGTCACGGTTAAAACCGTAACCGTCAACCGRTTCCCGGCGGTTAGGTTACGGTTAACCAAACCGTTAACCGTTAACCGCCGCGGTTAACCAATTTAAAAAAAAAATTATCGCTGGCAGTTTAACCGCCGGTTAAAATCGGTGGTTAACCGCCGGTTAATCGCGGCGGTTAATAGCCGTTGATAATCAAAGGCTGAGATCAACTAGTCGTTGAAGATCAACGGCTCGAATTTAAAAAAAATATATAGCCGTTGGCGATTAAACCGCGGTTAACCGGTTTAACTGCCGGTTTACAACGGCTCTTTTATTTTTTTTTTTCCAGTTTTTGACACCTATAAATACCTCAATCTCCAACATCAAGCCTCACACCACTTCATATCCACTATTCTTCTTATTCTCTTATATTTTCAAGCTTAAAGAAGTGAAGTTTCTAATTTCAAGTCTCTTATATTATCATTAATATTCTTATTCTTCCTTCGTAATCGTGTTTTACTTAATTATCTATTATAATATCAATATGGCAAGCTCTTCCCATAATGTCGATACCAACACTCCAACCTCTTCTCGTCGAGGTCGAGGTCGAGGTCGAGGATCTCGACGAGAATCTTCGGCCGTCGCTGGAGATTACGTTTCCGATGAGATGAAGGCGGAAGAAGTTGAGAACCTATATAATCAAATCAACTTCGACTCGCAACGAACGAATTTTGAAGAGGAATTACCGAGCTCCGATGAGGAAGAAGCGGCTGCTGTCAATTTGGATGAGGATGAGGAGGAAGCGACGGGTGATATGCCGCCGCCTCGATCGAAACCGAGGGAATTACTTTCCCCCATCTTCCGATTGCATTTCACAAAAAAGACGATCAACGGCCAACCTCTAGCGCAATGCAATTATTGTAATTCTCATTACGCCTTCGGTTCTAAAAATAATACAGGCTACGGGTCGCTCAAATATCACATGGAAAAGAAGCATCCTGACAAGTACGGCGCCGGTAGTTCTCAAAYGCAACTAAACTTCTCATCTTCATCTACCGCCGCCGCCGGCACCGGCGGCCAAAGTACGAGTTCTTCTCCTTTATTTCAATATAGCGAAAGTAATCATAGAAAGTTTCTTGCAAAATTTGTTTCCGTTATGAGTCTTCCTTTTAATCATGCGCATAGTATTCATTATGAAGATTACACTAGGGGTGCATTTAATCCATATAGCCAAAAGATTTCACGAAATAAATTAACTCGCGATATTGAAAAAATGGCCGGTGAGTATAAATTGAATTTGATTTCAACATTTGATAGTTTGCCTCATAGTGTCTCTATATGTTCGGATATTTGGTCGGATTCTTTTAAAAATCATAATTATATGGGAATTACTTGCCATTGGATTGATAATTCTTGGACTTTGCAAAAACGTTTAATTGCATATAGAAAGTTYGATAGCCAACATACGGCGGTGAATATTTCGAAAAAAATTTCCACTGTTTTGTCCGAGTATCATTTAACTAACAAAATTTTTTCAATTTCATTTGATAATGCCTCCGCTAATACGGCTAGTTT